>JAHPZR010034547.1:15000-31201 GCA_019787425.1 Platygyra sinensis
TTAATAGCCCAATTACAAAAATATATTAAAAATAGAAAGTAGGGTATCTAAAAGATAGTAATGCTGCGGAACATGCTGTTGATAGTGACATATATTTTACGCAGTGATTCATCTACCAGCGCCTTCCAGGACTTGTGCATTAACCTTTATTTCTCAAAGTAGTGTCAAATTTTAAGGAATCTGTCCTTGGATACACAGTTTTTACGACGTACTTAGTTGCTAAAGAAGTAGACATATGCTTTCTTAATTAACGAGGGATCGTTTCTTAGTGAAAGAAGATTTTACCAGTAGATGGCTCTATGTTGCCAATCACGTTTGGTTTTTGTGAGATCTATGTTCTAATTGTTGCATATGTACCGCTTTATCTGTGATACCTTTTAAATTATTCCTGTGTAGTTAGTTATTTGTTAGAAATCGTTTTTTTAAACAGCTTACTTTTATTGTCATTGTTCTAATTTTAACGTTAGATTAGTGTTAGTACATGTATCGTGAATACTGTAAACTGCCGCTTGTAAGCCCTGGACTTCGTAAACGGATAGGCTTATATCCAAGGTGGCTGATAACCGGAATGAAAAAACCGTTTCGAAACGAGGTATAGCTGCATATGTTGATCGAAATAGGTTAATTAGGGTAATTACCCTGGGAGCAGAGTCTCCTTCGATCGAAGGAGACTCTGCTCGCAGGGGAGACGTACTGGTACTCTCTCCTCCGCAGAGGCTCAAAGGGTTTTTTCCGGTTGGGAGGATCCGCTGAGTAATGTAAGTGCAGGCACAGTGTTACCGGCGACGGCGGAAAGCGCGTGTTTCTCCGATTGATCCATCCATTCGACTTTGCGCCTGCAAACACTTGGCACAGCGGATTTATATAACGAACGTTTGAACCTCTGCGGAGGAGAGAGGTACCGGTAATTGAAATGAATTCATAACAAGGAAAGCTTGAGGGGGCTTATATCCGGGGAAGGGGCTTATAATCGGATGTAAATTTTGTTTTACAGGTAGACGGGCCTGTAAGGGTAGGGGTAGGGGGAGCTTACAAGCGGCATTTTGCGGTATACTCTAATTTACCGTAGTGCCAACTTTTAGGCGTCGTTTTGGTATCCCAAGGTGCTTTGCTCTCGCCCATTCCCACCGTGCGAAACTTGACCAGAAAACCGTACAAGAGCTAATTCGTGACGGACCTAGTCCGCTGCGGTTTCTCATCCAGTTAGAGCCAAAATCCGTTGCAGGCTCGGACAGGTTACGGTTAGGGTTAGCGTTTCCCGCGAATAACCAGTCCCGTCCTGTTAATACAGTGAGACAGGAAACCCCTCTCCAACGGGTCTACCGCCTCTAGTGTGAACTCAACTATCGTAAGTCAGAACAGTTGTTTCATTAGTCATTTAACATTTAGTTTCAGGTTGTCTACCATCAAAACATTTCCGGAAATTTCGGTTGAGAAATTCCGTACGGGAAGATCGTGTTCCATTCGGACTTTCCCGAAGAATTTGCCATTTTAGTCGAGTCGTAAGGCCGTAAAAGTTGCATGATCTGAAACTGGTGGGACGGGCAACACGAATTTCTATTCGGAACGGCCCGACGAGAAAACGGGACTACAGAACCATAGTTAATAGAGGGGAATGGTTATGAAGCCCGGCACACATCAAAGGAGCATACAAAGATGACAAGATTTATTTTGGAAGGTCCACAACCGTGCACAGTCTTACTTTTTTCGCTCATTCACTATGCATGATTACGTAACCAATACGTTTGGATTCGTTTGGTTAGTTCCTCGGTCAGTAGTAAACAGCTATTGTGTTTTGTGCAGGGTCAAGGCCAAAAAAGAGAACAAGAACATACAACAAAGAACTTTGTCGAGTTTCATAACCATTTCCCTCTATGACTGTGCGGTTTCTCGGAATTTTTTTACTGGACAAAAGTAATAAGTTGTGTTACTTTCCACTAACATCCCATGCGGAATTTCCAGTGTTTTTTCTTTTTCTGTAAATGGAACAATCTCGTTCGCAGAGTCTTCGTTCCTCTTGACCAGCGGTCGGAAAACGAGAGCTCTGGGAGCAACCATTTCAGGCATGCGCCATAGATGCAGACTGCGCGGTGAAACTAGATGGGCAGAATTCGGTCAGCCCACATATCCATATATGGATAGGACATAACCATATATGGATATATATATGGATAAGACAATATGGGAGTGTGCTCTATATGTGGGCTAGCATGAAGTTCTTGCCCAGAATTCGGTTATTTCCTTTGTTATTGCCCGTGGAGGGAAATCTCCAAGGCTGCTGCCTAACAGGAGCCCAGCAGCCTGGGGCACCCAAGAAAGTCCTTTGGGCGCCTAAATTTTTGCAGCAGCTCCCAAAACATTACCTGTTGGGCTCCTAACTTTTTGGCTTTTGCCCTTCTGGGCTCCTTGAAATATTATTAGGCAACAACCTTGATCTCTATTCCTCATAAGCCCGCTTCTGGGAGATTTCCCCGCCACAGTCACTCCTACCAAGTAATCTTTAACATTAATTAACCTATTTATTATCGTATTTATTATTTTTGTATTGTGTGGCAAAATAATAAAATAAATAAAAATAAAATAGTTATTTCAGAACGGTTGCTCCCAGAGCTCTCGTTTTCCGACCGCTGGTCAAGAGGAACGAAGACTCTGGGAACGAGATTGTAAATGGAACAACCCCGTTCAAATGACTAGTTGTGTTTCGCGTTTCACATTTTTGTCCAAAAGACGTCAATCGTTTAATTTACTATAGAAGTTACATTAATAAGCGGTTGTAAGAGGCCAAAATTCAGTGATGATTCAATTCTTGCGATGATGAGAAAGAAGCTGGAATTCGTTTACCTTGAGAGCAGGCAAACGCGAGTGAACAGGTCGGCGCTCACCGACACGTGGTTGCACTTCATCGCTCGCGCGCCGTACCCCACACGAGCCTGCTCACAGACCAATGTCGTTCCAGGGTGTCGCTTCTCTCTCCCGCTCCGGGGGCCCGTTTCTCGAAAGCCCCGGAAACTTTTCGGGCCCACAAAGTCATATTTAGATAATCTGTATCTAACAACAGAGAGGTGTATACGCGTGAAACTCCATGTATGAAGAGAACCTCTGTTCATATTAAGAATATGTTAAATAAAACAGCGCTGTAACCAGAAGGTTTGAGATTTTGCTGCGGCTTTCCAGGTGCGAAAACTTTTCAGGACCTTGGAGAAACGGGCCACGGGGACAGGAAAAGAAGAGAGATCCTGGGAACATGCTTGCTTATACCCCATTTCAGATCAAAATATTCTGCTCGGCTAGCGGAGTCGCCTCGATCTTTTGTAGTTGAGTTATCTAGGAAAGGTCGAAGCGGCTATCATGGTACGACAAAAGCGGCTGAAAAACCTTACCCTAAGTGCCGCACATACCCTATTTACCTTCCGTAAGAACTAACCAAGAAGTTGAGGCACTAACGTTTTCAATCTATTTCAAATAAAATAATGAACACCCTTGAACAAGCAGAAGAACACGCCTTTGACCATGCATGTATATTTAAGCTGGTAATAGGTATTGTTTTGTATGGCCATGCAACACTTAATGGAGAAACAGCTGTGAAAAGAGACACTAGACACTACTTTAGCGAACCAAATAAGTGATACAAATTATTTCCGGGACCTTTCGGCACAGGGGAGACCCTTCGTTATTTTTGGTGAAGTGGGACCCAGGTCTCGAACGTCACATTTGCGCACGGTTACAAAGCTTGGTCCCGTTTCCAGAGCCTACGCGGCCCCTTTGGAACGAGATTGGCTGAGAGGGAATGAAGGAAAATTCAGGGTTGCCACATGTCAGGAAATGGTCAGGAAAAAAAAGTATTCAAAGTAAGGGAAATTTATTTTGAGTCAGGGAAAATTGATATTTAGGAAGAAAAGTCGGAGAAAATTAAAGTAATTTCACAAGGCTTTGAAGGATGGAAGAAACATTTGGGATCACTGTGATCTGAATGATGTTCTTCCTTAATAAACTGAATCATCTAATTCGTCTCGCAAAACGTAAATACTATGATACTAGGTTCGAGAGCGCCAAACATGACCTAAGAACAACTTGGAAATTGCTTAATGAGGTTATAAATAAACGTAAATGTAGAGCAACTTTTCCCTCATCATTTGAATCTGAAGGTAAAACAATAACGGATCCCGGGGAAATTGCTGATAAATTTTGTAAATACTTTACTAACATTGGTCCCAGCTTAGCTGGTAAAATACGCGCCGTTAATTCCTCTGCTAGTTCTTTTATTAGTGATGTTAATCTTCCTCCTATCACCCTGAAACCTACCAACCCAGCTGAGCTGGAAAGTATTTGTAGCATGTTTGTCTCGGGGAAGGCCCCCGGCTATGACAATATTTCAATGCGTATAATTAAACACTCATTTCACTTGATCTCCGCACCTCTGACTAACATCATAAATCTGTCTTTACAAAAAGGCACCTTTCCTGATAAACTAAAACTTACTAAAGTGATTCCAATTTACAAGGCAAATAATCCTAGTCTTTTCACAAACTACAGACCTATTTCTTTGTTGTCCAACTTTTCAAAATTTTTTGAAAAAGTAATGTACAATCGCATAACTGAATTCGTCGAGCAATATAATATATTATACCACTGCCAGTTTGGATTTCGGAAAAACTATTCAACGTCCCATGCTCTAATTCATCTGATAAATAAAGTCTCTTCGGCAATTGACCTGCGCGAAACCACTGTAGGTGTTTTTCTTGATCTCTTCAAAGCTTTTGATACTCTTGACCATCAAATTTTATTTACCAAGCTGGAGCACTATGGCATCCGTGATGTGGCTCTGCAGTGGATTAAAAGCTACTTTTCTTGCCGTCGGCAATTTGTCCAAATTAATCAAACATGTTCTTCAACGCAGACCATTAAGTGTGGGGTTCCTCAAGGATCCATCCTAGGCCCTTTATTCTTCATATTATACATAAATGATCTTCCTAGAGCTTCTAAATTAACTGAACTTCTGCTTTTTGCTGACGATACTAGTATCTTTTTCTCACACTCTAATCCAAAGTACTTGGAGAATGTGCTTAATAATGAGTTACTAAATATTGATGTTTGGTTAAGATGCAATAAGCTCTCGATTAATACCCAAAAAACTAATTATGTTATCTTTAGTCCGAGTCAGAGGAGAGTCAATCACAGTTTTTCTCTCTCCTTTGGAGGTCAGCCTCTAACCCAAAGTAATGTAACTAAATTTCTTGGAGTGTATCTAGACGAACACCTTACCTGGAAACATCACATAAAGTTTGTTTGTAAACAAATCGCTAAATCAGTTGGTATTTTATCCAGGACGCGTTTCTATTTATCCTGTAAGACTAAACTCATGCTGTATTATACATTAATTTATCCATATATTACTTATTGTAACTCTACGTGGTCGTCCACTTACGTATCTAATTTAAACAGAATTTATTCTTTACAAAAGCGGGCGGTGCGAGCTGTTACGAATTCAGAATATCCAGCACATACTGCTCCTCTTTTTACCAAACTGAAAATTTTAGACATCTTCCAAATCAATACCCTCGATATTGCTAAATTCATGTTCTGCTACCACAATAATCTACTGCCTCCACTTTTCCTCAATCTGTTTATGACAAACAGTCAAGTCCATAAATATGACACAAGAACAGCTGGTAATTATCGTGTGCATCCCTGTCGTACCAACATCAAGAAATTCAGTATTCTTTACCAAGGACCTAAGGTCTGGAACTGTCTTCCTGCCTCTATTACCAATTTGCCAAGCTTTCCTACGTTTAAAAACAAAGTGCTAGAGTTTTTACTAAAATAGTTTCTGAGTTAGTTTCTGCCGCACTCCTTCACAGCCCTTATCTTGTTTAATATTGTGATGTTGAGGTGGCCTCTCCTATAAGCCTGGGGGTTTCTTGAGGTCTCCTCGCCTAACAACTTGCTGTATATTATTATTGTTATTATTATTATTTATTTTATTTATTTCTTTTTTTTTTAACTATTGTAATATAAAGGCAAATAAATGATGATGATGATGATGACGATGAATGACGAAGGAAAACTTGTTGAAAACCGTTGTCAGTCTTAATGTCACGGTTTTCAATATCGTTTTAACAAAAACTTTTCAGGTGGAAAGGACGGTTGTAAGTTGAAGCTAGAAGCTGCTAATAGATGGGACATTTTGTATTTGGTGAGGAAAGTTTTGTTTTTATAAGGGAAAAGTCAAGGAATTTTGAAAAGTGACCAAGGAACAGTTAAAATTCTTTCTCCAGAAATGCTTTCTCTTCGATGACGTCTTCCAGAGCGTTCTGACAGTCTTCCATTGCAAGGCAAAGTTCGCCATCTACAGTGTCAGAAATGGCGCGAAAGCAGACAATGTTAGGGTGGTGGAATTGTTTTAAAATGCTGGCCTCCAAGGGCTACCCTAAGCCCAAAAACCGGAATCCGGAACCGGAAACCGGAAACTGGAAACCGAAACCGGAATCCGCAAATAGAAGAAAACAAGTTCTTCAAATACGGAAAATTATTTTGCATAGCTTTTGCCTGTAAAAAATAAGAAGCCAAGTAAAAAAGACCTCAAACTTAACCTTTTTTGAAACAAAAATTCCCTGTCTATTGAAATTCGTGCAACCGTTATTTCTAGTGAGGGCTCAATCTCGTTCCCAGAGCCTCATTCCCCTTGGCCAGCCGTCGGAAAACGAGAGCTCTGGGATCAACCATTCTGAAATAACAAAGGAAATAACCGAATTCTGCCCATCCGGTTTCACGTAGTCTGCATCTACGGCGTATGCCTGAAATGGTTGCTCCCAGAGCTCTCGATCCATGCCGCAAGCCAGAAGGATCGTGGGCTCTGGGGACGAGAATGGTGAGGCCTATGATTACGAGTCTAAATAAAGTGCGTTGTAATACGATTCCAAGTACCCTGAGAGCGTCTAAAATAAGCTTACTGGTAATTGCCACTTTGTTTAAAAAGTGATCTGAAATTTACCGGAGGTATAAATTTTACCTTAATGTCTAGTAGATATAGAAAATGTCAAGGAGAACAGAATCTCCGTCAGTGGTAGCCCCCTGTACATTGACGGTCACGCCCCCCACTTTGGAAGTCCATAGGCTAACCTGGTTCGTCAAAATAAAATTTGTCTTTCCTAACAGATACGAGACTAATTCCAGATCAACACTATTTCCACACTGATACTGTTACAAATCACCACATATTCTTGCCGGACATTTCATCAAAACAATTTCTAGAAATGTTGTACACTTACTTCCGTCTGCCTCTCGCTAGCGAATGGATCGGACCACATGTTGTTAAAAGATGCTTAAAGACTGCCAGGAACTCACCACAATAACTTGTTGCTATTGTGCCACTCACTAGTCTTCTCATAGCAATTTGATCCAGACAAGAACCGCGCTTTCACCAGGGCCAGGTTGAACAAAAGATGGGTAACTTACCCTGTGTGCCAGCGTGCAGGCTCTCATGTTTGGGCCGGAAACGCGAGTTGCGAAGCCGCGAGAAGGCACCCGCCCACATGCCAGCGCAATAAGACACTAGACACTAGAGCCTGCTCAGACATTAGAGACAGATACTAAGTCCTGCTCATAAGCTGTGGGAACTCTATCAACGAGAAAAATCACTAACCCAGGCTGGATAGTGGTTTACCCAATGGACAGCTTTATCCAGCTTTTCAACAACCGGGCCAGATGCGTAGCGTAGGGTTTTTTCACAACTAGTCAAGAATTCTTTTACAGTTACAATTTCTGGTTGAAGTAAAGCAAAGAAAATAAGTAACAACAAACTAATTTTTCCCTATATTTATTCATTAGACATTGCTGAAGTGAATTTTTTCTATCGTCAATCCTAATATCTGGATTCCGGATTACGGTTTCCGGTTCTGGATTCCGGATTCCGGATTCCGGATTCCACTGTCTTAGGGCTCGTTGTTTAGGTTTAAAAATCATTAATGCATCGAGTTGTATATACGAAAAGTGTTGAAGAATGCGAAGAGATTAGTTGCATAGCGTTATAGTCTTCGAAGAGCTCGTTTCGCAAAATACAGATTATCGAATTTGCATATTTTGCATTTCCGCTGTTATTTCTTGTTTAGGTTATCGCACGGAGGAATCTGACTGTTGTGACACTGTGTGTTCAGGTTTATTCATTTCGTTTCGTTTCGCAAAATACAGTAAGCCCGTTTTAGTGCATCGTACCTTGCCAGTTCGAATACCGTGGGTCGCCCTCCCGGGGTCGCCCTCGTATGGGGATTTTTTGCGGACAAAATTTCAAACGTGAATACATCAATGTTTTGTCAAATAAATTATTGTTATGCGTAATAATACAAAGTTGAAAATAACATAAATCAATTTCGTCCAGAATATATCAATTTTGAGTGACATACATCGATGTTGTATAGCTTGAATCGCTTTCCTAAATCATTCGTGCGTGACCGTATACAACTAAAAGATGCGGAAACAGAACAGACCGGAAGTTGGCTAGAAGAAGAGGCCAATGGCGCAAATAGAAGGGGATTAGTGAGATACTCGGATTTGGCTGCCCAACATCGACGGATTATTTATTCCTTTGGTAGACTACTGAAATGGCGCAGAAGGACAAAGGAATACTGCGTCCTGCGACTCGCTTAACTTTTTTAGTCGCCGTTTTACGAGAAAACGAAATTCTCTTCTCGAATGAAGACATTGCAGTGGGGGAGATCTCAGATTTTAAGACTTATGAACGAACCCTACGGTTCTTGACATTTCTTCATTTGCCGTTCTTGCTGTTAGTGATTTACGGCTGCGCGTTATAGCCAGAGATCAATCCGATAGATCTCCCGTTTGGCTATATGAGTCACGTTACATCTGTTTGCTATCTATTGAGAACAATTTTAAACATGAAATATAAGTTGGAAATAAGGGGAAATAAGCCATCTTTTAACACTGGGTAAATATTAAATTCCCCGCTATGTCCCGGGCTCGGGGGCCGTGGTTTCAATTGACTGATGCAGAACCTTGCGAAGCTTGGCGAATTCGTCCACAACAAATCCACAACAATTTATCGCAATTCAATAAATATCTTTAACTGCCGATATAATGTACCAGTCAAATCGAAGCTTAAAGATCACCCCGGGCAATCCCTCGGGCATTTGAATTTTTGGAAATTTTGTTTTCAAATTCCCCCTCCCGAGGCCGAAAAGCTGTGCAAATGCCCCATCATAGGTCCATTCCAGTAACATCTATTATGCTCCGGAAGCTGTGTATGCAAACATGGTTTAATAGACAACACTCTTACATGCCAAAAATAAAAAACGGCGACTAAAAAAGTTAAGCCGAGTCGCAGGACGCAGTGTTCCTTTGTCCTTCTGCGCCATTTCAGTAGTCTACCAAAGGAATAAATAATCCGTCGATGTTGGGCAGCCAAATCCGAGCATCTCACTAATCCCCTTCTATTTCCGCCATTGGCCTCTTCTTCTAGACGACTTCCGGTCACTTCTATTTCCGCCATATTAGCCTCTTCTTCTAACCGACTTCCGGTCACTTCTATTTCCGCTTCCTCATCTTTTAGTTTTATCGCGCATCTTTTAGTTGTATACGGTCACGCACGAATGATTCAGGAAAGCGATTTAAGCTATACAACATCGATGTATGTCACTCAAAATTGATGTATTCTGGACGAAATTGATTTATGTTATTTTCAAATTTGTATTATTACGCATAACAATAATTTATTTGACAAAACATTGATGTATTCACGTTCGAAATTTTGTCCGCAAAAAACCCCCATACCCTCGCTCCAGCCCACATATATTCAAACCCATCCTTGTGCAAACTGGATCCTGTTACACCGTCAGGCGCAATAACAAAGTTCAAATCACTGTTGTAGTCGTCCAAAACAATGCGAGGTTCAGAACCATGCGAACTAGAAGGTGCCGCAGAATCGGTGTTGTAGCCGGCGTATTGTCCATACGATTCGTGCTGGCCGTAGTTTTTGATTGTATTCTTGTCGATACATTGCTAACAAAAGCTGAGAGGTAGAAAACCTGCAGTTTTATGATATGACTTCCGCTACATAATAACATTCGAGATCCAATTCCAAGATGGCAGCTCCATGTAACATAATCCCATGAAGCATTGAGAGCATTGACCAATAAAAACGCGGAATTTTTGAAGTTTGACAACAAACGACACAAACAGACAGAAGCGCTTGATTGTCAAATTCGAGCTGTATTTGAGCATTTTGCAGCCTTTCTAAAGCATGAGCGAGTTTCTACCCCCGTTAGCCAAAGAAGTGGAAGCCGGTTGTGCGACAAAGGCGGACTATCACCGTACAATGCGTCGCCGTTTATGATCCCTCCGTCTCCCTTCATGACAATTAATTGTGGTACAGGAGTTTCCGTTTACCGATTCAATCGAGAGACCAACAAAAACGACTTGAGATGTCCTTGGGCCGTAAAAAAAGTGAACAAGAAGGCACGATCGGGAATAAGCGAGAGACTAGCTTTGGAAGCCTGGCAACCCTAAAACATGGAATCCGAAAATCGGATTCCGGATTCCGGATTCCGGATTCCGGATTCCGGATCCGGTTTTCGGATTCCATGTTTTAGGGTTGCCAGGCTTCCAATAGCCTGCGAAAACAGCCGTCCTTCTTCGCTCCCGGCCCGAGTGGCGTTTCGCGTGATTTACCGCAGAAAATTCCATACTGATGACGTAAGCGTGAACTTAATAATTTTGAATAAATTATCATTTGCGGTCACGAAAGGTTTGTGCCAAGCCGCAAATGTCTTACATTTCTCACAAATTTACGAGTTACGCTAACAACTTCAGACGTACCGTGTATTTTAGAAATACCGGTAACTGATGAGATCCACGTGGAAGATCGAAACCATGGTCTTGACTAAGTCGAACAAAGACACATTCAGCAGACTTGAACGTCAACAGTTGCATTTGAATCATGTCGTTACATCAAGCTTGAAAAAACATAAGCTCGATCAGATGGCTGAAAGAAAAATTAGAATTTCACTAGACAAGCTGGTGTATAACTTTCTCGAAGTAAAGCTACAGCGTTTCTGAAGAAAAAGGTACGAGGGCAAATATGATATCAGTTCTGTAGGTGTCAAAATCCACGAAGTAACACACAGATAACAGCGGAAATCATGTAGACTTATGACCTCTAAAAATTTGCCATGGCACAGTCTAACGGCTCAACTCTTCTTAAAATTCCTCCTTATAACACAGCATGAAGTGCCCTTCATAAACACGAGTGAAGCGACAAAAAGGTCGAGTAACCGAACAGTGAACGGCAAATGTACAGATGTCACAAACCGTCGAAGTCGTGTAGGCTTGTTAACCCCATTTTACACAAACCACCGCTACAATTACAAGACGCCAGATTTGTTTTGGTGAGTATTTTCCCTGTCCCGCATATTTACGGACTTAATAATGCATAATTACCGATCGAACCAATCAGCGCTCATGACCAGATCGGGACAGATTTTCGTCATCAGTATGGAATTTTCTGCGGTGAATCGCAGACGTCCTTCACGCGAAACGCCACTCGGGCCGGGAGCGAAGAAGGACGGCTGTTTTCGCTTCCAAAGGAATCCGGCATCCGGTTTTCGGATTCCATGTTTTAGGATTGCCAGGCTTCCAAAGCTAGTCTCTCGCTTATTCCCGATCGTGCCTTCTTGTTCACTTTTTTTCACGGCCCAAGGACATCTCAAGACGTTTTCGTTGGTCTCTCGATTGAATCGGTAAACGGAAACTCTTGTACCACAATTAATTGTCATGAAGGGAGACGGAGGGATCATAAACGGCGACGCATTGTACGGTGATAGTCCGCCTTCGTCGCACAACCGGCTTCCACTTCTTTGGCTAACGGGGGTAGAAAACTCGCTCATGCTTTAGAAAGGCTGCAAAAATGCTCAAATACAGCTCGAATTTGACAATCAAGCGCTTCTGTCTGTTTGTGTCGTTTGTTGTCAAACTTCAAAAATTCCGCGTTTTTATTGGTCAATGCTCTCAATGCTTCATGGGATTATGTTACATGGAGCTGCCATCTTGGAATTGGATCTCGAATGTTATTATGTAGCGGAAGTCATATCATAAAACTGCAGGTTTTCTACCTCTCAGCTTTTGTTAGCAATGTATCGACAAGAATACAATCAAAACTACGGCCAGCACGAATCGTATGGACAATACGCCGGCTACAACCACCGATTCTGCGGCACCTTCTAGTTCGCATGGTTCTGAACCTCGCATTGTTTTGGACGACTACAACAGTGATTTGAACTTTGTTATTGCGCCTGACGGTGTAACAGGATCCAGTTTGCACAAGAATGGGTTTGAATATATGTGGGCTGGAGCGAGGGCGACTCACGGTATTCGAACTGGCAAGGTACGATGCACTAAAACGGGCTTACTGTATTTTGCGAAACGAAACGAAATGAATAAACCTGAACATACAGTGTCACAACAGTCAGATTCCTCCGTGCGATAACCTAAACAAGAAATAACAGCGGAAATGCAAAATATGCAAATTCGATAATCTGTATTTTGCGAAACGAGCTCTTCGAAGACTATAACGCTATGCAACTAATCTCTTCGCATTCTTCAACACTTTTCGTATATACAACTCGATGCATTAATGATTTTTAAACCTAAACAACGAGCCCTAAGACAGTGGAATCCGGAATCCGGAATCCGGAATCCAGAACCGGAAACCGTAATCCGGAATCCAGATATTAGGATTGACGATAGAAAAAATTCACTTCAGCAATGTCTAATGAATAAATATAGGGAAAAATTAGTTTGTTGTTACTTATTTTCTTTGCTTTACTTCAACCAGAAATTGTAACTGTAAAAGAATTCTTGACTAGTTGTGAAAAAACCCTACGCTACGCATCTGGCCCGGTTGTTGAAAAGCTGGATAAAGCTGTCCATTGGGTAAACCACTATCCAGCCTGGGTTAGTGATTTTTCTCGTTGATAGAGTTCCCACAGCTTATGAGCAGGACTTAGTATCTGTCTCTAATGTCTGAGCAGGCTCTAGTGTCTAGTGTCTTATTGCGCTGGCATGTGGGCGGGTGCCTTCTCGCGGCTTCGCAACTCGCGTTTCCGGCCCAAACATGAGAGCCTGCACGCTGGCACACAGGGTAAGTTACCCATCTTTTGTTCAACCTGGCCCTGGTGAAAGCGCGGTTCTTGTCTGGATCAAATTGCTATGAGAAGACTAGTGAGTGGCACAATAGCAACAAGTTATTGTGGTGAGTTCCTGGCAGTCTTTAAGCATCTTTTAACAACATGTGGTCCGATCCATTCGCTAGCGAGAGGCAGACGGAAGTAAGTGTACAACATTTCTAGAAATTGTTTTGATGAAATGTCCGGCAAGAATATGTGGTGATTTGTAACAGTATCAGTGTGGAAATAGTGTTGATCTGGAATTAGTCTCGTATCTGTTAGGAAAGACAAATTTTATTTTGACGAACCAGGTTAGCCTATGGACTTCCAAAGTGGGGGGCGTGACCGTCAATGTACAGGGGGCTACCACTGACGGAGATTCTGTTCTCCTTGACATTTTCTATATCTACTAGACATTAAGGTAAAATTTATACCTCCGGTAAATTTCAGATCACTTTTTAAACAAAGTGGCAATTACCAGTAAGCTTATTTTAGACGCTCTCAGGGTACTTGGAATCGTATTACAACGCACTTTATTTAGACTCGTAATCATAGGCCTCACCATTCTCGTCCCCAGAGCCCACGATCCTTCTGGCTTGCGGCATGGATCGAGAGCTCTGGGAGCAACCATTTCAGGCATACGCCGTAGATGCAGACTACGTGAAACCGGATGGGCAGAATTCGGTTATTTCCTTTGTTATTTCAGAATGGTTGATCCCAGAGCTCTCGTTTTCCGACGGCTGGCCAAGGGGAATGAGGCTCTGGGAACGAGATTGAGCCCTCACTAGAAATAACGGTTGCACGAATTTCAATAGACAGGGAATTTTTGTTTCAAAAAAGGTTAAGTTTGAGGTCTTTTTTACTTGGCTTCTTATTTTTTACAGGCAAAAGCTATGCAAAATAATTTTCCGTATTTGAAGAACTTGTTTTCTTCTATTTGCGGATTCCGGTTTCGGTTTCCAGTTTCCGGTTTCCGGTTCCGGATTCCGGTTTTTGGGCTTAGGGTAGCCCTTGGAGGCCAGCATTTTAAAACAATTCCACCACCCTAACATTGTCTGCTTTCGCGCCATTTCTGACACTGTAGATGGCGAACTTTGCCTTGCAATGGAAGACTGTCAGAACGCTCTGGAAGACGTCATCGAAGAGAAAGCATTTCTGGAGAAAGAATTTTAACTGTTCCTTGGTCACTTTTCAAAATTCCTTGACTTTTCCCTTATAAAAACAAAACTTTCCTCACCAAATACAAAATGTCCCATCTATTAGCAGCTTCTAGCTTCAACTTACAACCGTCCTTTCCACCTGAAAAGTTTTTGTTAAAACGATATTGAAAACCGTGACATTAAGACTGACAACGGTTTTCAACAAGTTTTCCTTCGTCATTCATCGTCATCATCATCATCATCATTTATTTGCCTTTATATTACAATAGTTAAAAAAATAAATAAATAAATAAAATAAATAATAATAATAACAATAATAATATACAGCAAGTTGTTAGGCGAGGAGACCTCAAGAAACCCCCAGGCTTATAGGAGAGGCCACCTCAACATCACAATATTAAACAAGATAAGGGCTGCGAAGGAGTGCGGCAGAAACTAACTCAGAAACTATTTTAGTAAAAACTCTAGCACTTTGTTTTTAAACGTAGGAAAGCTTGACAAATTGGTAATAGAGGCAGGAAGACAGTTCCAGACCTTAGGTCCTTGGTAAAGAATAGTGAATTTCTTGATGTTGGTACGACAGGGATGCACACGATAATTACCAGCTGTTCTTGTGTCATATTTATGGACTTGACTGTTTGTCATAAACAGATTGAGGAAAAGTGGAGGCAGTAGATTATTGTGGTAGCAGAACATGAATTTAGCAATATCGAGGGTATTGATTTGGAAGATGTCTAAAATTTTCAGTTTGGTAAAAAGAGGAGCAGTATGTGCTCGATATTCTGAATTCGTAACAGCTCGCACCGCCCGCTTTTGTAAAGAATAAATTCTGTTTAAATTAGATACGTAAGTGGACGACCACGTAGAGTTACAATAAGTAATATATGGATAAATTAATGTATAATACAGCATGAGTTTAGTCTTACAGGATAAATAGAAACGCGTCCTGGATAAAATACCAACTGATTTAGCGATTTGTTTACAAACAAAGTTTATGTGATGTTTCCAGGTAAGGTGTTCGTCTAGATACACTCCAAGAAATTTAGTTACATTACTTTGGGTTAGAGGCTGACCTCCAAAGGAGAGAGAAAAACTGTGATTGACTCTCCTCTGACTCGGACTAAATATAACATAATTAGTTTTTTGGGTATTAATCGAGAGCTTATTGCATCTTAACCAAACATCAATATTTAGTAACTCATTATTAAGCACATTCTCCAAGTACTTTGGATTAGAGTGTGAGAAAAAGATACTAGTATCGTCAGCAAAAAGCAGAAGTTCAGTTAATTTAGAAGCTCTAGGAAGATCATTTATGTATAATATGAAGAATAAAGGGCCTAGGATGGATCCTTGAGGAACCCCACACTTAATGGTCTGCGTTGAAGAACATGTTTGATTAATTTGGACAAATTGCCGACGGCAAGAAAAGTAGCTTTTAATCCACTGCAGAGCCACATCACGGATGCCATAGTGCTCCAGCTTGGTAAATAAAATTTGATGGTCAAGAGTATCAAAAGCTTTGGAGAGATCAAGAAAAACACCTACAGTGGTTTCGCGCAGGTCAATTGCCGAAGAGACTTTATTTATCAGATGAATTAGAGCATGGGACGTTGAATAGTTTTTCCGAAATCCAAACTGGCAGTGGTATAATATATTATATTGCTCGACGAATTCAGTTATGCGATTGTACATTACTTTTTCAAAAAATTTTGAAAAGTTGGACAACAAAGAAATAGGTCTGTAGTTTGTGAAAAGACTAGGATTATTTGCCTTGTAAATTGGAATCACTTTAGTAAGTTTTAGTTTATCAGGAAAGGTGCCTTTTTGTAAAGACAGATTTATGATGTTAGTCAGAGGTGCGGAGATCAA
>JAHPZR010034550.1:0-7500 GCA_019787425.1 Platygyra sinensis
TCAAGATTCGAGGGTTCCTCTTAAGAAAGTTCTTTCTTTAGATGTCAACAGTTGACATATAAAATTGTTTATACATGTATAGATATAATATCATCTGAAAAGGATACAACGGAAAATACGAAACACCTAAGCGCTCCATTCACTACTTGCACAATACCATAATGCACCTCTTTAACCCCCCCAAAATTTTGCATACTCATTGTTTGCAATTTCTCCTGGGACATGAACATGTCCCAAGAGTAATCTAAAACAATGCCTATGCAAATTTTTTGGGGGTAAAAGAGGTGTATTATGGGATTTGTGCAAGTAGAGAATAGCGGTTTGAAATTTTGATAAATAAATTCTTGTCGTTTTCAGTTTTGAAGCATGCCGCTACGGGAAAAATTTAGTGGTGAACAATAAAGACAATAGACCATTTTACAGTTCTCTGCTCAGTGACCTGGCCTTTGAATGGCAGCGAGGCTGGGGGTGACCTTGCTTTGATACAGACCTGTCTACTTTTGTCATGTTAATGCACCTATTTAGCATTAGAACAACTTGATTTACACAACAAAAGCATTGAGGTCTGTATCAAAACAAGGTCACCTCCAGCCTCGCTGCCATTCAAAGGTCAGGTCACTGAACAGAGAACTGTAAAATGGTCTATAGAGTGTTTTTGTCTCGGAACTATCGGTCTGATAGTTGCCCCTTGGAAATTTGATGTTCTTAAAACTAGCATATTTGCCCTCGAAGCTTGGCTTCTCGGGCAAATATTTGTTTTAAGAACATCAAATTTCCGCGGGGCAACTATCAGCCGATAGTTCCTCGACAGAAACACTCTATTGTTTAAATAGTTCCAGTCCTATACCGAGAATACGAATATGGTCTCAATTTTCTAACAGTTACTTTTAATACCTGAAATATTTCAAAGGAAGAAAAAAACTTAACAAACGAAAGCGGTGAACAGAACCATAAAAGGGAAATTCGCTCAACTGAAAGACTAACTGTAAAATTATAAAGTCCCCTTTTCATATTAATAAAGTCATTGTTTATTCCTCATAAATAATCATTAAGAACTACAATGATTATAAGTTTTCTTCAAATGTACAAATAACATAACTTTGATCACTAAACACGTGTACTGCACGATACATGACAGAAAGTAAACTTTAAAAACTCAAAGCCGAGGTCTCTTACCCGCACTATATCTGATAGGGTTTTCGTTTAAGAGTCTGGTTCCAATACTGAGATCATGATAAAAAAACGTATGGAAGTCGCTATTTTTACTTTCCTCAATTAAAAGTCTGATAATTTGTATCTAATAGAATTAGTATTTAAAATCTGTGCCTTTTTCCCAGGTCATGCTTTTTTGGTGATTCTTAGGTAGCTCAATTCCACACCCCAAGGTTAAAAGTAGTACTGAGATACTCATTATCTCTTATTGTTTTGTTAAATTTTGATCACTCACACTCGGAACAGCATTTTTTCAGTATTCTTTTAGTTATATTACCATTTCAATCTTAATTTTAAAGACAGTTCGTATCTACTAAATCAACTGAAATAAAATGAACTGCTAGACGCTAACAACATTAACAAATTGTGTGATTAGCTAAACTAAGTTTCAAGTTCCATTTCAGTGACAGAAGACTGAAAGCATAAGTTAAAAGTAAAATTCCATTTGGGAGTTAATAAAGCCATTTCAAAGAAAACATTCAAAACGAATTAATCCCAAATTTTTTGAAGACCACAACCTGAGATCAAGTCCCTGAGATCGAGAGTCTGATAGCGACCATTTTCCCGCCAAAAGTCATCGTGTGGCATCGCAAGTTGGTCCCACTCTTCTGACCAACGTGACAGTGGAAGGAAAAATAGCCTGGGAGCGAGGTGAGGCAGGGTATCGGGCTTAGTAAGACACGAAAGCGACCTTAGCCAAAGGAAGGCCAGGCTAAAGTTATATTATCTATATTATTGTTGTATAATAAATCAATATTATTTATATTATTTTGAGATAGGTAATTCAGCAGTGCGATGATGTATAATACGGCACGCTGATTCGATGATTTAGATGTCGCATTTCAGTTTTCGAAAAACCTCATTTCATTCATAAAAGACCACTGATGCTGTCAGTAGTCGTCTTTGATGGAGCACTTTGAACTAAATGACAACTCCACTACTGACGAGCTCACAAGGAACAAACAGCTCACTTGTCCTTATCCTGAAAGAAACAATGCAAGAATTGCTTATAAACAGGATGGAAAGTAACAATACAGCAGTACATCATCAAGATGGCCAGATGGTTATTTATACAAAGCGTGGAGAATTTGGATCTGGAACCACCAAACACAAATCCATCTAGTGGCCGCCACTCCCTGACAGGGAGGAGGATTTGAACCCGGGACGTCCGGATCACAAATCCAGGGCCCACCTCTAAGAGTATTTGAAAAAGAAAAGAGAAATTTCTATAGAAACTCACCATGAACTGTCAGCGTTGTGCATCTCATTTGCACCGTCCGCTGACATCTGTGCGTGATTATTTCGATAAAAATACGAGCGACCAACTCGGAGAAGCCCTGCACAGAAGAATCGACCCATTTCCTCCAGTTCCCTTGTTCCTACGTGATAACCCTTTCAAAGACAACAAAAAAACACGGTGATATTCGACTGCACAGCAAAAAACAAGAAACTGGCCATTTCGGTTATGCCTCTAGCCTCTTTATCAAAACGGGGCTACGTAAGAACCATCCGAGTGAAAATGTGTTTCACCTGTACGTTTATTTCCATACAAATCAAATTCATTTTCACGTGAAGGTTAAAGGTACAGTTGGAAACAACCTGTTGTTTAAGAACTTAACAAAGCTCAAATGAACAAGTTTATTACAGTGGGATCCCGTTAATGCGGTCAGCAAAGGGCTACAAAATTCTAGCCGGGGTGGGGTGGCTGTGTTGAAGGGGTTCTTTAATTGAGAAAATGGCTGACAAAGCTTTGTTTCGGACCTGAATAAAGTGGCCGTAAAAACGAGGTGGCCATATCAATGGAGTGGCCGTATGTATTGCAGGGGTTCTTAAATTGAGAAAATGATTGACTGAGCTTTCATCGCACGTGAATAAAGTGGCTATAATAACAAGGTGGCCATGTCAAAGGGGTACCGTAAGGCGGGGCTCCACTGTACGAATTCCAAATTCCAAATCATTGTATTGTGCAGCATTTTGATAATCATTATCCTGTGGCGATTGTTAGTTCCTGAGTGTTTCTTTCTAACGTTTTAACCCAGGGTTCTCCATTCAAAGTGAATGTGTTTTGCGCGGGTACAAACCTTGTAAGGTCCCTGATCACAGCCACTGTATGTACTTTCCATGGTATAGCTCCTAATCACGCCAATCTCTTTCCACACTACAACTCTGGCAGTGGATTCCTTTGATGGCTCCACGATGAAACTACAGCTGCCCAGCGAGAATGCTGGTGCAATATTGTGAAGAACTCGTGGCAAAGTCTGTGGGAGAATGGCGGGAAAATGATTACCAAAACGGCAACAAAGCTAAACTACAATGGTAAAACACTAGTATTATCTAGGAGGACTTGAAGTTTGCACTTAAATAGTTGCTAGCTATTACTGTATGGTTAAAATCTAAATATATAGTGTCAGTCGAAAACTACTGCATCACTTGCATGACACCACATTGTTAAAATTAAAAAGAAACAGTAATGAGTACGATAGTTCGAGATTCACGAAAGAAAAAGAATGCATCACGAAAGAAAACGAATGCACCACGAAAGAAAACGAATGCATCACGAAAGAAAACGAATGCACCACGAAAAAAAAGTATGTCAGTTTTACCCTATATCCGGGATCTTCGTCTATATCACTCGGGTCCATACTACTGGTAGAGTCCGGGCCGGACAGCTCAGCCACTCGTTCTCTCACTGAATCCACCAAGTCACTGCTGTCTGCTTCACCAGAGCTGGACGAATTCGCAGCAGTGGTGGCCGCGGTGCTGCAACCATACATGAATACGTTCTTCTTGCGTGAGTGACCGTGAAAGTCACAATAAACCTGTAAGGCAATTAACAACAACGAGAAGATTCCATTAGACCGAGTTGCTTCACTGTCGAGGGTGTTAGTTTTTTTCATTGAAATAACCTCACAAGTTATGGTTTACATACTTAATTGTAGTTTTCTAAAGTAGCAGTGAATTACTAGCGACCGTTTACTCAGCCAGTTGTTTCTTCAAGTCATTCAAGTCACTTGATTGTCACCTTATCATCTGGACTTCATTTGCAATGTTATATGTATTTTTATGGAGACCTCGGAAAAAAGTCCGAGTCCCAGATGGGATTTGAACCCACGACCCTCCGTGATCTAGTCGGATGCTCTAACCACTGAGCTACTGGAGACTCTATGGTGAGCAAGGGTCAAATCCCATCTGGGACTCGGTTTTTTTTTTCCGAGGTCTCCATAAATTCAATATCATGTTGTTGTTGTTTCATCTTTAATATGTATTTTTGTCATCCACTTTGTACATAACAGTGTCCTCAGTAAGTGTAGAACTGCAACTGATTCTCAGTTGCATGTTGTATGTGCTGCTGATTCTCAGTTGTAGTGTCACACCACCTTTGGTTACCCGATAGGAACTGCAATCTTTTAACTCACCAAAGGCGTCTTTTCTATGGACTGTAGATACAACAGCAATCCTTTGGCGTGATAAATAGTGGGATGAAGTAGCATGCTGGGATTGATCCAGCGCCTGTTTAAATCATCACCTGACAGAGAGCATCGGTGGCTGAAACAAAAAAGTAAAGCAACTTAATTATAAAATGTCTTCTATTACTTACTATAGGTATTAAATCCCTTAAGCCTGGGCTATCATTCTCTTGATTCGTCACACCACGTGGCTGTCTCAGTTGTAGTACTTGCTGAGTACGGCAATGAACTGGGTACAAAGTTGGAACTTATGTCCAAGATTGAACGCAAGAATTGTTTAATTAGTGCTTCATATTTGGCAGGGTTATTTGACATTTTCATATATATATCTTATTAGACGTTTTGTTGTGTAGTATCGCTGAGTTGTGCCGTATTTTGGCGAGCCCGTAGGGTGAGTCAAAATACAAACAACGAGTAACAATTCTCAGCGATACTACACAACAAAACGTCTAATAAGAGTTTTATTATCATAGACGCCAAATTGGTATGTTCGTGAGAGCGAATTTCGTGGATATTTTACAGGGAATGCGTGACAGAAGTACGCGAAGCGGAACGGAATTGGTGCGGGAAATCCAGCTAACTGATTAGTCAACGGCAGGAAACCGGTCTAACCGGTCCTCTGGAGTACAAATACCGCGTGATATTTGTACTCGTCTTAAGCGTTACTTGTACTCTGCGAAGTGCAGTTGGATAATAATACTTCATATTTGACAGAACTGTGTGTGTTTTAGTGACTTTTCACCAGTGAGGACACTGCGATGCTTATCATAAGGAATTTGAGTCTCATTAGCGTTTAATCCTGGATATATCTGAAAGTTGGGACTGTGAATTCTACTTAATATCTTACCAGCCATTAATAACGCCATCCATGTTAAGCATGGGCACTATCTTGAAGACGAAAGTCTCCCGCAGGTGACGCGCTGTGTAGAAGTTACTCATCAGAAAATCTAACACTCCTGCGCCAGAAAAACAAACAGTTACATTTAAAACTGAGTGAAGGCATTCAGTAGCCAAGTTTTAAGGCAGCATTCACATTTATTCAGGGCACTTAACGATTCGCAACCTGCAACATAAACATAGCCAGTACTAGAACTGAAGATTCAAGGAAAGTCATCAGGGGGGACCATTTGACTCTTGAGGAAGACTGGGCGATTTTAAAACAAATACCCTGCAAGGACATTTGCATCATGCACACGGCCACTGCCAAAAAAAATTTCACGCACGTTCAGTGAGCCGACAAGCAAAAACATCATACAGACAAACGTGGCGAGAAAAATATGCCCTAGTGCATGAAATTGTCTTTAAAAAGGGGCCCTATACCAAATTCCCCCTCCTAACAAAGCGAATAGGGATATAAATGTATGATACCTTTCATCACCCAGCTTGAGTTGCTTTCACCAGGATGAACGCGACTGGTCAGAAATATATATGGTCGGCTTCCTAAAACGTATAAACGTAAACAGGAGTCATGCACTGAAAAGAAAATCAACAACAGAAATCACTGATTTGCTATTCACTTACTGAGTAACTCAATGGACTTGGGATCTCTGCGATGCGGCTGCGCAGTGATCGTGATGACGTCACAAGGATTTCCCGCCAAACTGTTGCACAGGGTCATGCGGCGGTAAAAGATATCACTTGTATTTAGAGAGGACTCTAAGCGTGACAAGTGACTCTGAAAAAAACAAGGCATAAACTGGGTTACAAATCACGGTAGGCAGAGAAACAACTAGAATGATGCCGGCAAGGTCTTACCTGGAGCATAGTGAACGTGTATGGGTAGTGATAAGCGAAATAACATGTATCATTTGCGTGTTGGAATGTGACAGTGAATGTTGACGTGTAATAGGTTTTGCCGCCCTGTCCGCCAGTCGCCTCACGGCTCCGGGTAAAGTAATTTCTATAATAACAAACATTGACTCCTGCTCGGATCCAACCAGCTCGACCTTCTTGAGCTTCTATTGTAGAATACATAACTGGTTGCATACCTGGGTTAAAAAAAGGCAAAGTTATGTGTTCAACATATTGTAACGTTTTGTATTTGGATTACAAATACTCCATGCACGCCAACTTAAACTAGTTTAACTAAATCAGGTTTAGGTTTTTTCCAATTTGTCGAATCCGCTTTTTCAGTCACTTTGAGATGAAACTGAAAAATTTCAAACCACCTTGCTACCATATTCTAATCAAACAGGTTTTTACCTGGTTGAGTTGTGGGGTGTGAACGGTATGAGCAACTTAATTTTTACATTGTTTAGTTAAACCACTTTTAAACATGTTTAACATGTTGGTGTGAACGGGGTACGGAAAGCAGAATCAAAGATCGTTACTGATCGTTTCTTTTCAGCTCCAGATTTACACGAGAGAGAGAGTTGAGAGTTTCCAAAACAAAGAAAGGTGATGATCAGTCTTTTAAATGAGAACCGGAAGAAGTCCTCATGCCATTTTCAATACGTACCTTACTTGCAATGCATCTTTATTTTATTTACAATCAACTTACCAAAATTGAATTGACTGTTAATCTTCTCGCAATTAACAATGTTGAATTTGTAAGGAATTTCAGCATCCATATTACTAACCTGGAATTAATAAAAGAAACCACATACAAACTGGACTTGCTGTACCCATAGCACTGTCTTGTTCTGCACTTGTACCCCATGTATTTGACAAATACAGTACTAGTTATGCAACGCTCTCCCAAAGTATACCACAGAACATCACACGAGTCACTTTAAGGTAAGTGTGTATTCCGAGAAAATACAAGGGACAAAAGGAATATTCCATGGTATACCACAAGAAACTTTGTTATGGCTTTGCCATA
>JAHPZR010034550.1:12500-17500 GCA_019787425.1 Platygyra sinensis
GACTGAAAATGAGTTCTGAGTATATCTTCATTGTTTTTTTTTTCATGCAAACAAAACTCATTTTCATATGAAAGAACTTGCTCAAAGACTCGTTTTGAAACAGAGGCACAAGGTAACTCGGAAATGACCTATTAAAAAACTTGTGAATGAGGTTCAAACCTTTCAAAATTCATAGAATCGAGCTGATTGGACAGGTGGCTTTGTCCTGTTGGTGAACATGAAAGTGGTTCTTCCGCAGCAGTTGGAATTACTATTGAATATGGCACAAACATCTCATCATCCATTGGTTCTGCAACTTCAGCCTGAATAGATCGACACATATTTAGGTGTTGCCAAGATAAATCATAATATCGGTGATTATTGTTGAGTGCTACCCTTTAAGGGTCAGCACACACAAGGGAACTAGTCCCTGCGACTAGTCCCTGCAACAAGTCGCCGGGACAAGTCCCATCGTTTGAACTGGCCATTTTTGCTTCAAAATCTAGTCACAGGGACCAACTTTAGTCCCTGCGACTAGTCCCACGAATTCAAACCAGTTTGAATTTCTGGGACGAGTCCCTGCAACTTGTCCCTCAAAACACCCCATGTGAACAGTTCGTGGGACTAGTCCCTGCAACCAGTCCTTTCTTATAAGCTCTTCAGGGGACTAGTTGCAGGGACTAGTCCCCTTGTGTGTGCCAACCTTTATAAATAAAGTTGATAATTAATATTATTAAAATTGACATGAACAATTTATTAGAAAACAGTCCTAAGATAATTGTGTTTCTATAACTTCACAGAAACACAGAACTAGCACAAGCTGATGACGTAATGATGGAGCGAGCAACAATAATTTACATTTTGATAATCAAAGTTAACAAGTTATTTTCCTCTTATCAAGTTAACAATTATTATCTTAATATGCCTAAAAGTATATCCACAAAAATAGTTTCAGTAGGTGGACAGTCCAGTCAGCCAACAAACAGCCAACAGTCTACTGACAGATGGCCAGCAGTAGGCTGATAAGTTTTTTCGGAGAGCTATTCTTCACAATTATCAAATGTTCTTTAGCAAGAAATTCCTTGACCCAGGTTATATTTGACTGATTTATTTATTTTGTTTCAATAATCCAGACTAAAAACGTGTCTAGAATGACATAACTTGTAAATGAAGCAGTTTAACAACAAAACTCTTGAGGTAAGCACAATCATAAAAACAAGCACAAGCAAAAAGATGTTTTACACTAACAATATACCATGCGGAGTTACATGTACATCGCTGGAGAAACAAGATGGCAATTGCCTAATTTCTTGAGCTTATGTTTGAGCTTATTTCACTCCAATTCCCACTTGACTTATGAGATTTCAGAAAAAAAACCAACCTGAAATTCAAACAGTTCTGGAAAGAACTTTTCATACATTGCTAGATCATCTCGAGGTTTGGCTTGCTTGTTCTGGTTAGGAGCTTTAATGTCAGCTTTGACTGGCTTGTTCCCACCATCAAGTGGTTCCTTGTCATCTTGACTGGCACTACAAGAAGTAATTTCATCCTCTTCTTCTTCTGATTCAACATCAGTTGACTCACCTAAAATTGGAAGTAGTGGTCATTTGCTGAATGTTTTCATAATAGAAGGAGAGTTGCCAATGGACAGTAAATTTATTAATATCTTACTGCAGTGGCCCTTCCCTCCAACAGGAAAAAGGTAAAAAATTTACTGTGAAAACGCATAATTGAATCTTCTCAGTATGGCATTGCAATTACAGTGGAATCCTGGTTTTTCACACCATTTGGTTGCAAATTAAAACAGCATTGCAGGGATTTTATTAAGGGCTGGGCACCAGGAAAATTGACCAGCTATGAAGATGATCTTGCCCGCCTGGTTTGACCATCTGGAGGAAAGTGTTTGTGAAAAGTGAAATGATCAACATGACACCAGCATGGAACAAAGAAAAAATCTGAGTGCCTGACAGGAATCGAACCCATGACCTCCTAAACACAGGGCAGGTGCTCTATCAAATGAGCTATGAGCACTCGTGAAGAGCAAATGAATAAAGAGGGTAAGTTTCTAAAAACACTGTGGTGCTGCAATGGTGGGGAGTATTACGAGATAATTTAGTTTTATCAACTGGGTTGATAATGTGAATTGGCCACTGTAAAGAGACTAAGAAGCTGATGTTTTGAGTGTGATAAATGAATAAAGCTTAAAATTCACCATCTCTATTTGTCTAGGAACGTTTTTGTTATAAAAAGTTTCTAAGGTTCAAAATGTTTTGCCAAACAGTAAAATCATTTGCCCCTTGCTAAAAACATTAATGATAGAGTACCTCTGCCTGGGAATCGAAATGGTAAATGAAAAATACAGGGATTGAATAATCAAGGTTAAATTTCTCAGGAACATTGTATCTAGTTTTGTATCTTCAATGTAATCTTCTATATTAATTCTAAGGTTAAAAGTCTGCATACGAGCCAAGTGGCCCATCAGGCCGGAGCTTATCACGGTTTCTGTAGCATGAAGTGACTAGGAGTATTTCTACTCCCCCCTAGATGGGATGCTAGTCCACCGCAGGATTACCCCCAGCATTAAATTCGCTGGTACCCATTTATACACCTGGGTGGAGAGAGGCATCGTGAGAGTAAAGTGTCTTGCCTAAGAACAAAACACAATGCCCCGGGCCAGGGCTTGAACCTGGACCGCTTGCTGCGGAGTCGAGCGCACTAACTATGAGGCCCTACGCCTCCATATTAATTTGTGTTATTTATTAAATAATCATTGTACTCAAATTTCTATTTGTGAGGCAAAATAAATCATATTAAAATAAAAAATATAAATATTTTTCCTAAGAGAACAAAAAATTACTTTGAATAATTGGGAGTTAAAAAAAATCCAGGATTCGAAAGATAAGGACAAAATAAGGATTCAGCTGTACCTTCACCACTATCATCCAGGAGATCTTCAGCAGCTGAGTGACCAGCACTGTCCAAATCTAACAAAGCAAATGCCAAAGGTGATGACAGTGTTGACACTGGCAGCTTGTTGGTTGGAAAACACCTTCGTAAAATCTGGCTACTCAGATTATTTACTCCCTCAAGTTCACGACCTACAACAGAAGAACAAATATATATTAACTGAGTGCCTTCGGGTTATACTGTAAAACCAACCATCTCTTCCATGAATAAGAAGTCAGCATAGTTGTAACATTATTCTTGCTTAACTGTTCACAGTGTATTTACATTAACAGTTAGAAAAACAGCCCTAAGAAAATATGCATGATGTTTGGTTTAAAATCATGTTTCTATAACTCAGTAGAAACACAGACTAGCACTAGCTGCTGACGCTAGGATGGCATGAGCAAAGAGAATTCACATTTTGATGATCAAAGTAGACAAGTTGCTTTCCTTTTCTTTGTTGCACTGTTTTCTATAAGAAGTAGAAAACATGTTCTCGGTGTTTCTACTGGCTAATAGAAAACCACTTGTAAAGTTTGGGAGAACATGATCATGATAATGATAAGAGGTAGTGGTGACTATTGAGGGCATTTTCACTATTGCAATTGTATTGCAATAGGTCACATGGATATTGCGATATTATTGTGATAGTATAGGTACTATTGCAATAGTATTGCAATAGGTTTCAGGAATGTCTGCATTTACTTAATGCCTTACACTTAAAGAAATATCTAAGAAGTAGTAGTCAATACAGGTACTGAGGAACACAATGGATGGCGCGACTCTATTGGTGGTTCAAAAATCAAGTCGCTAAAAATGCTAGGTGCAGTAGATGGATTGTTTTTAGTTTCTTTTTTGCCTTTTGTGACCTTGAAAATCAAATCTGGGTGGAAAAAAGTTGTTTATTTTCCAAAGAAGTTAAAATGTTAGAAGTATAGAAACTATTGATAGTTCGCTACACTATCGCAATTGTTATCGATGTTTCATTTTCACCATTGATGCATCGCTATCGCAGCTTATAACATAGCTATATGCTAGCGCGTGCTGTGATTGGCTAATTTTCTATGAAAAAGAAATGGATGGTTCATAGAGATGGTTCATGCTGACGCCATCGTCGGTGAAATTTCTTCGCCAGCGAAAGTTTTTCTCACAACTTTTTTCGAGTAAAACTTAACTTTAGCTGTTACTAATAGCTAGTGGTTTTCAACATTTGAGTTAGGGTTTCTCGATGACTTTGGAGACTTGGAAAATTAATGTGTCTGAAATGGTTGCAGAAACATCAGTGCTACCGGTGAAAACAACACGTGCACGCGCACGTGCACGGGTAGTGAAACGTGCTGTCAGTGAAAACAACACGTGCACGTGCACGTGCAGAACTTGCAATTTGATAAGTGCAGAAAAAAGCGACTTTTCAGCGTGAAAAATGTCTTGCTATGTTATAAAAGCAATGGACAATGCCTAGCTAGCGTCCATCCAATTCGGGATCCACTTGGATAGTTGGGAGAGCACTTAGGTAGCTAGAGATGCTCTCGGCTGCGCCTCGAGCATCTCTTACGCTACCTTCGTGCTCTCCCAACTATCCGCGTGCATCCCGAATTGGATGGACGCGCGCTAGGCATTGTCCATTCCTTTAATTAACATCGTGATGCATCGATAATTCAATGTATTGTTATATCCTTAATAACAGGAGGCCATTTCTGAGTAGTCCTCTAAAAAAAAACTAGCAACAATTAAATGTACTCATGAAGCTAGCCACCATCACTATGAGTGGTTTCTGGGGGGTCCTCTAAAAATAAATTAGCAACAATTAAATGTATACATGAAGCTAAACGAAATTTCCTAAAAAACCTATTCAAGTTTCGAAAAAGCTGTGGAAACACTCGCCTACGGCTCATGATCACACAGCATTTCTCGTTCTCCCAAACTTCCACTCATCTTCCTATAACTTGATAGAAACTTGGTACATGTTTCCTAGATGTATTTCTTGACTAGTGATTGCTGAAAATGGCATTTCAGTCACTAAGTATCTAATATATCTGTGGAAAAGAAATGATATGTTCTACTCAGGGAAGAAT
>JAHPZR010034550.1:22500-37449 GCA_019787425.1 Platygyra sinensis
CCCATGTTGCATGGCAGACACAACAGATTCATTTTTCCCATGGGAAAAAAAGTTTATTTCTAATGCAAAACATTTTCATTGTTCCTGCCATGCAACATGGCTGCCGTACAAAACCTCTATACAGCATTTTTAGAAAGGTTGTTCTACGTAAACTTTAAAGAACTTACAATGCCATGCCAAAAAGGTCTAGTGTCAGTTCACTGCTGTTTGATTCAAATTCAGAGTGGTTCAGTAGGATAGACAGAAGAGTCCTGAATGTACACATTTGTGGTCTCTCCTTCCTTAGCTCTGAAACACTGTGAGCTTAATCAAGGAATGGCAAACTACCACTGCCCATAACTCCTTTCTGAATACACTTTGAGGCTTCTGTAGCACAACCTTTCTCAAAACAGTGGTAGTTGTTAAAGAGTTTGCAAGTATTGATAAAGTTTCTAGTCGTACCAAATCAGCTAAGAAGAATTCTGTCAATGTACTGACTGTTTTGACTGACTTACAATTGGCAGAGTATAGTTTAAGGACTTGTAGAGCAGGTTGTAAGACCTTGAAGAAAGTTGTATTATTCTTGACCATGTTCATTGTGACTTGGAGAGCTCCTGTCAGTCGAGCTTTAACACACAGCTTACGATCTGCGAATGAATGAGGTGAAGACACTGAGTTAACCTGTGTGTTCAAGTATTCCACAAATGCTCTCTTCCAATAATGCATTTATTTACAGAACTATCCTCTTCAGCATTCAGCCGGGGTTCTCAAATCTACCTGTGGAGGGGTACTAATGGTTTTTGGTATATAATAAGTGATGCCGTGCCAGAGAGTACATTTTCAATGGACCTGCTCTGGACCACAACAATGTCAATTAATGGTAGCAGCACAATGTGATGCAGTACATTCCATGAGTTAATTATCCAAGTTAATAACATAGACCAATTTGCACTGTCCTGAACTGAGGGTAAGCAACATTTTACATGACAACAATTGCTACAATCAAGGCTTCATTTAATGCTCATGGCATTTGGTGGTAAACAGTTTCATTGTTAGATGTCATATTTCCATGAACTAGCCAATAAACGGGTGCGCTGTAAACGGTAAAATCACCAGCTATATACATGTAACAAATAAAATTATTTTCAACAAATCCTACCTTTAGGTCCCACTTTAGTTAAAATGACATGGCTGAGTAACAGACCTCCTCACAAACAGACTCTTTACTCGCACTCACAATAACTCTCAGAATGATATCAACAGTACCCTTGCTAGCCAGAACAGATGCCCTTTTACCTGTTTAAAGGAAACAAGCCAGTTGATTAAGTATTATAGCTAATTTATAGTCAATAGAGTCCTAAAGTGATAATGTCATAAAAAATAATTTTTTTGAAATTATGAAATATGATGTCACAGGGTCTGGAAGGGTATTCTTGGGATCCAGGATTTGACCAAAATACAGTGCGGGAATCGGGAAAACGATAAATATCTTGACGGGATCCGGGATTTGATTGCTCCCCGGGAAGTGGAACTTACCAAAATTTTGGGCTTGGGATGAGGGATTTTTCGTCTGTTTGTTGGGAATTCGAGAAATCCGGCGTCACAACCCCAAATAAAATTTCGAGTGGCTAAAGCCGCTGGTATCTCCTTTCAGACCAAACTATAGAGTATGTCTGGTTAATAGTTATCTAACTGAAATGGTCAGAGAGTATTTTGTTTCAACCAGATGCCAGAAAAGTCTATGTGGTTACAACAGTATACCAGTTGTTGAATCCATGCTCAATTGACTCAGTTGCTCAATCTCTTCAGCGAGTCTCTTCAAGGGTTCACATTTACTGTAATCTTGAGGGGATGTTTTCCACAACTTATCTGCTATATGGCATAGATATGGCAAATAGTGACTGCCAGCTCTGCTACAGTAAAAGTCTTGGTCTCTTTTTATCTTGTACCCACCGACAAGTCTGGTTCTAGCGCTAGAACCTCGGTGATCCACTGTCGGAGACTGGGACTTATAATAATAATGCGTGACAATTTAGAATTAGTGACATTATTGATGAACTGTGAAAGATAAGTGTCAAAGACCGGAAGCTTGAATTCAGCCCGTCTGCATGCAATCGTTAGTGTATAAAATATAACGCCTAGTGTTTTTAGCCTTCGGAGTGTGTTGATCAGTATCGAGTCGAGTAGTTTGTACCAAATTAGTTTGTCAGAGAGTTGTTTATTAGTTGAGTCGAGCCTTTTGTTGAGGAATTTGTGAGTTTAATCAGACGTAGACCTAGATGCCTAAAGACTGTACCAAGAAGCCGGTTAACCAATTAACCAGAGGACCTTGTGAGTATATCATGTTTGAGCCTGAGTTCCACTCTGTCGGTAGCCACTTGTCTGGCACTTTGTCGGATTATTGGTTGCTGGGTAACTACCGCTTTTGGAAAGTGGCGGAGCGTTTTTCCCCACTACCACAAAGTGAAATTTCAATGTTCCTGCCAAAGCGCGCGGACGAAACTCCACTCGGCCTGTTATCCGCAACATGGTAGCAGCATTAAACAGCCCTCACTCGGGTTAGCTGAAATTGCTAAGAGGTAAAGGGGCCTTGGAGAAAAAACTCAAGGGACCATGCACTGGTCATACTCAGTGCTCTATTCCATCATACTCGTAGGCGTACAAAAAAGCTTTTCTTTTTGTGCTGCAGGAATCCTCTTAAGTAATGAGCGTAAATTAAAAATATCAATCGAAGGGGCCAAATCTACACCTTACATTTATTATTCTTTTGTAGAAATCAAACTTTTTCATGTATTTTTCTGGGAAAGAAAAACAGGATTGGGAAAGTGATAAAGAAACTGTGCGGGATGTGGGATTCTCGCGACAAATAAGCAGGAATGCGGGATAAGGACCCCCCCTTCCAGACCCTCATGTCCTATTCTTATGGAGGATCCTAAAAGATGCCCTCATCCCAAAAATTAGCTCTGAATAGCAATTCACGATGGAGATATAAGGGATCAAAGTTTGAAATCACCCCATCTAAGCCCTTCAAAATTTGTTCCGCTTCCTTCAGAGAGATTTATATGGGGCAGTATCAAACTTTCATCCTTTAAATTTCAGCTTGGAATTATAATTAAGAGGTAATTTTTGGCAAGGACCCTTTTTAAAGGACTCTCTATTTAAAAATGGTGCCAAATCCCATAATTTCACAAATTTAATTTTTTATGACGTCACACTTAAGGACTTAATGTAAGGCCCAGTTCAGACGCCGAACTTTTCATGAGCCGAACTTAATTCGAATTTGGACCGACCCAAATTAGCAAAAGTACACCTGTTGATTCAGACATCGAACTTAATTCGCCGAACTTAATTCAGTTTGAACCAAAATTACTTGTAAAAAACCCGAAAACCTAAACTGCTTGTAAAGTATGTTATAATAATTTATGCATTAGGTTCGGCACATGAAAGGTTTGGGGTCTGAATCAAAGCTGTTCCAAAGGCAAAATTCCCGGCTGAGTCAGGCAGAAAACGGCTGAGCTGTTCCAAATTCAAATAGCCGTTCTTAACTAATTCAGACGCTGAACTTTTCACGTACTTAATTCAAGGTATTAAGTTCGGCTCATGAAAAGTTCGGCATCTGAACCTGGCCTAAGACTACTCAGGGTCGGAAATTAACTTTTTTAGGCAGGCGCCAACTGGCGAATGACCTTTTTTTTCAGTCACCACATGGGAAAATGTGGCGACCAGCTGTGAAATTCTGGTCGCCTGTGCAAAATTTTTAGTCGCATTGTCGACCAGGAAAGCGCAATTTCCGACCCTGCTACTGGTGCAGTAAACTTAAAATTAAATGACACCATACGAGTAACATGTGTTTAATATGTTTCTTTGTTTATACTCCATGTTGTAGTTAATTTTTAACCTTGGTTACAGGGGTTTCATTAAGTTTTTGTGCAGGAGGTCAGTGGGGTTTTTCAGTTGGGCATTTTTAGTTTTTCTTATGAAAGAAAGTAACAAGAGAAGACGAAAACAGCCGGGCAAATTGATGGCTAAGTCTTGTTCACAGCTGGTCAATTTGCCCGGTGCCTGGCCCTTAATGAACCCCCTAGGATAATTTTTGATTTCAAATATTATTTGGTTTGATTACTACAAGGTCGTTACCTTTTTTTCAATTTATCGCTAATCAAAAAAAATTTTGTCTAGGGGTAAACTAAATAATTATTTGACTAAGAAAAAAATTCAAAAATTAACTGAAATCGAAATTAATGGCGAGACAAAATTGGTGAAATTTGTTTTATTATTTACTTACTAGATAGGAATCTTTAGATATTAATTTCCATTAAAGTGATATGCACCTTGCCTTGGCATCATTAAGATTATTGTATTGAAAGAAAGGAATCTAAACTTCTTCATTGGGACATCATGAAACAGACCTAATTGACTTATGGGACAAAATAGATCATCTTGCATTGAAAAGTCTGTCTAGTCAGTTTGATAAATTATGGATAACTAGGTGTTTGTTTGTCTGGCAATATCACCACAACATGTAAATTTAATCATTCGTCATTCAAAATAAATTATTTCGCTGTTTCTGACTGGTTAAAACCACATACATAATTCACCATAACCAGCTGCTGCTGACCAAATTTGGAAAGAACTTTGTCAAAATGAGGTCAAAGAGCGAAATGGCAAAACTCCTTTCAGAACAGGGAAATATTTTGAATGAATAATACAGCAACTATTGAATTTGGCTTTCGTAGGATATGAATAATTCTGCAGAACTTGGAGGGTGTATAATACACTAGTTGTAAACAGTAACCTTACCTGTAGTTAGCAATTCGCATAAACACCCCAATATATTTAACGTCAGCTGAGTATCCATTGACATCTAAAACAAACAAAATGGTATGCACTATTCAGTCAAACTCTTTGAGGTAAACAATTTGTCAACTGGTCTTAAAAAAAAAAACACTATACTCTCAGAAACAGCAGGTGTAAGTATTAGCTGAAATGAGTCAAAAACACATGTATGACAATATAATAAACAAATTAATACAAAGCTAGAAAAGCTCTTTATTTGCCCAATAATTCCTGTAAAACAGATCTTTCTGCTTTAAGGCTTTAAGCCTTTCTTCAGTATGTTGAATATATTTTAGTTAACAACTGCCTTGCAAAGTGGAGGTTGGGTGCCTGAGACACCTCCTCAGGGCTTCCACTATTGGCAGCCAGCTCCTAGATGGAGACCGCTTCCATGGCTGGCAAATCCAGGCAACCCAGCCATGAGCCCCCACGCGGAAGGAGAGAAAAACAGGCACCCATCACACTGATAAAACAGTGGAAAGAAAAGGGAGGGACAGGGGAGGGGAGACAGTCTCCAAGGAGTCTCCACGCTCAGGAGAAAACGCTAAGGCTAGAAACGCTGACTAAAACGCCATCCAAACGCTACAATGCTCTGTGGTACAAGAGCATGAGGAATCCTGGCGCATGCGCATATATAACAAGCCGCTGACCGCCCGGGTAAAACTTGTGCTCCTAGTTGTTAACTCCGTTAAATTGCATTTAACTGCATTATAAAATGATATTGGCTACCATCTATTTGTTATCATACTTACATGCTTATTGCTGCTACTGAGTTAAATTCCATAGCTCAGAGCATGATTAAGACAAAACTAAATTCTGAATCATTAGCAAACAGAACAAGAAGACTCTAATCCTGTCTCGCCATTATAATAAGTATATCTGAAAATGTTTAGTACACAGTTTGATTATTAGTGCCAATAATAAGTAGACTTTACCTCTAGCACAACCAACAAGGTTGAAAGGCCATCTGTGAATTTGGTTGTCAGATCCTTACGACATTTTTCTGTAAAAAGTTTTATCAGAAGTTAACAGCTCATTAAAATATCTTTGATCTGCAGCTCTTTCTTCTGTAATTTCTGGAAACTACCATCATAAATATTATGATATGGGACACTCTTCTCAAGGCCACAAGACTGAAGTCCATTTTGTTGTCCAAGTACAGTCAGTCCTACAGATACCAAAGCAGCAGAGCAGAGGTCCTATATTGTGTAGTGCCAGAAAATATCCACGCCCACCCATGGAAGGTTAATGACAATTTCAAGGGGGAGGTGGGTTTCAAAAGCCCAATTTTTTAAATGAAAGTATGACACTAAAATGGAATTTATGGAGACCCCTGTACTGCAGAAGCCTCTGAGAGCATATTGTTTAAAGAGCCAAAAAGCTGGATGATCTTGCAGACTACTGCAGTACAGTGACCTCCATAAGATGAACACTCAACTCTGCTACTCTGGTATCCATAGCTTACTTGCAATACTTGCCTACTCTTGCAAGCAAGTATTTAACCTGCGATCAGGGCTCCCTTATATTTTTTGTCGCAGCAGGAAGGTACGCCTGATACAATCACTTGACTATTTGTCTGCTGCCCCCTAATTAAAACATCTGTCAGCACGAATGTCGGCAATGCCATCTCTGGATAACCAAGCAGAATTACCGGAAGTCTCGTGTGTTGTCGACAGATTGGATTGAAATTCACCAATCACAGCCATTAGTAAGACCTTCAGGCTTCTTTACGTCATGCTAGCAGACTGTGATTGGTGGATTTCGATCCAATCTGTCGATAACATGTGTGATTGATGGAAATTTTGGAAACGTTTCGGCTGGCGTTTTGTTTTCGAAAGTCCCATATCAATGAAAACGAAAACGGTGGTAATACACATATAGCGCTCTTCCGTAATCCCGTCGGTAGCATGCCAAAACATCTTTCCCATGGCATGCGATTCTATGAATGCATTCTATTTGTTCATCATTGAGAGTTTTGTGAACAAAACTCTGAAGAGAAGCCTTTAAAGCTGAAAAAAACTCGCTCTCTACGCTCGCCTCATCAGATGTCATGATGGAATTCATCAGCATGCTGGATTTTTTTTACCGGAAATCACACCGCCACAAAGGTAACCAATCATGGCTCAGTTCTAAGTACCTTTTTGTTTCTTGACCAATCAGAGAAAAGTCCAGATTCTGGACTAGCAATAGACAAATAGTCAAGTAATTGTATCAGGCATACCTTCCCATCGCTACAAAAAATGTAAGGGACGCCTGATCGCAGGTTAGCAAGTATTGCAAAGGTAGAGAATGAGTTAAGGGGTTTTTATTACAAGGGTAGAGATTATTGAGTAAGAAACATCTCTTACACAAAAAGCCCCGGTGCATTTGAATTGCCTCTTATGTAGTGCAAATTTGGCCAATACAATGGTGCAAATTGCAAATATAAAGCCTACTGTTCTTAATGAGCAGCAGTATTTTACTGTCATGAAGAAAATAACAGCTTTTTGCCATTCCAATCACATGAAGCTTAACGAAACATCAAATGCCAAATGCCAAATACACGCATCTAGTCTGTAATGGAAATGAGTCCACAAAGAACAGCTCATTAATAAATAACGTTGATAAAACCTAACGAATTTTTGTGTCCTGGCAAACTACTTACATACATGTACATATAATTTCGGATTACGAGAATGCAACCGACCAATAAGTGAAATCAGTCTTCCTTTTCACCTTTTGGAAAGTCGATTCTGCTATATGTAAGCTTACATAGGAGGTAATAGTTACCTTGAGAAGATAACAGTTGCTGGATTTTGTTTGTCACGTAGCGTAACTGTTCAACGTCAACTTTTTCCTGTTCATATTTAGCTTCGGAGCCAGCAAGGCACAGCTTTTGCAATTGCTCAAGTAAGGTCCCTATTCTTGCGCTACTCCTAAAACAAAATTGAGGTTCAACGGTGAAAAAGTCAAGGAACACAGAGCACGAATCTCTATAAGCTTATTAGATAGGTAACTTGGTAAGAGATAACGTATTTACATTGACAACAAATCTATCTCCTCATCTGTAGACTTACCCCTTTGAGCTGGACTTGCTCATGTTCTTTTGACCTCGAGCTTTCTACGCTGGGTATCGCTCATCAATTCTTCTCGCAAAAACACTCCGGTATAATTTCTTGTGCAAACCAACTCGAAACAAAATCGTGTCAACGTCACGCCATATATTCTTGAGTGTCCTCGCTGCTTTCAAAGCTTCACAATTAAAAACGTCTTTATGTTTCGCCGCGTATTTTCTTCCTATAAGGAACTTTAACATATCTTGACTAAAAACAACAGTATGTTGTGCTCAAATGATGGTTTTCCGGTTATTCCATCGGCCGGTTGAGCAAACAAGCCAAACGAGATGAACAGCCATTTTGATTTTCACGACTCGAAATCGTGCCATTTGATTGGCTAAAATTACGTTGTTGACAATGCGGGCTCAAAGTAACTTGATCGGTGGTGCAGGGGCTGGAAATGTGGCAAAACCGTATTGCCCCCTTTATTGCCCCCATATGTCAGGGGCTCCCTTCCGCTAAGCCTCCCCTACGTCCTAGGAGTCTTTGAGAAAACTTTCTTAAAAACTCCTTTTAAAGTTAAAAACTTCAACCTCTATCTGCAGATTTGTCACCATCTTCTAGCAGTGGAAAGACTTGAGCTCGCGTTGAGACTGGGCGCGTGGTTTGCTACAATTTTAGGCTGGTTTTCACTCAGCGCGTAAGCATAAGTTGACATACACAGAAGCAATAAAATGTTGATGATTAGCACCTTTTATTAGAGAAATTTCCAACAAAAGGCGTTAATCATCAACATCTTACTGCGTCTGCGTATGTCGACTTCTGCTTATGCTTATGCGCTGAGTGAAAACCAGCTTTTAGAGAGGGAAGCTCCGAGTGCATAAACTCCGTCTCGGTACAGAAAACACACGCAAAAAAGAACTTGGGCACTTTACCTCACACATGGTCAGTATTTAATAATTAACCATATATCTTGCGTGCAACAAAGGAAAAAAGAGACAAATCTTCTTTTAGACGACTGACACTGTACCTCAAGCTCTTTTTCAGACTAATTTGTGAGCCGACAAGATTTAATATGATCTGAAAAGGAGGGGAAATTTTATGGCGCGGTGTTCACTGTGTCCTATATGTGATTAGATACAACTGAATGAAACATGCGGAGCGAGACAGAGTTTTAGTCCAAACAGGAGCCCATCGTCCAAACTGTTCCTAGTCATATCTCTTCTAAAGTAAAAAAAGTTGTCGATTGGTCGAGAAGTAGTAGCATTGCTGAAAATTACATGAGCAAGTCAACTGAGCAAGATTTTTTGTTTATGGCTCAGAAACACGAAATCGCCGAACTGAAATTGAGCTCACTCAGATTCGACGGGACGAAGCTCACCGGACAATACCCAAATCTGGTGAGGTAAGAAGTTCTCTGAAGTGCCAGGCCTAATTTTATGTGAAAATCTCTTTTTTTTTACTTTCTGAATGATCATTCATTTTGTGGCTTCTTTGTAGATGCAAAGGCTGCATTGTCCTTTATTTCAAGGCTTGTTTTCTGTATCACTTCCATAGCAAAAAAGCTCAATTAATTTGTCAGGTGTTTTCATCCAAATTTTTATGATTTTCCTACAGAAACTGCTTCCCGAAGAAAAAAATCGCCACATTCTTTTTCCATCTGACAGGTCAGACACAGGTATAATGGGTAACTAACTGAGATTCAATGACCCAATCAAAAAACTAGAACTGCGGCATTGTCCGAGACTGGAAAGTTTTTTTAAGGATTGCAAAGAGGAAGAGCAGTTCTTTGATAATGTATGAAGAAAGGTGTTTTAAAAAAGTGCTTCATGTTCCATATTAAAGGGAACGAGACGTTTCGGGTATAACCCCTTCGTCAGTCGCAAAAGACTGACGAAGGGGTTATACCCGAAACGTCTCGTTCCTTTTAATATGGAACATGAAGCACTTTTTTAAAACACCTTTCTTCATACAGTAATTCCAAGTGCTACACAGCATCAATTTAATAGTTCTTTGATAATACTCATGAAAAAAAATACTCGACTCTGATTGGCTGAGAGAAGTGCAGTTTAAGTGTAACACCAGTGCAAAAAGTGTAACACCGGTGCAAATTACACATCGTAATTCTGGATTATGATTTATAGAGAAATTTTGTAGGCCAGTGATCTCATGTAAAGCAATGGCAAAAATTTTGCACGGAAACTCTGAAAAACGTTTCCTCAACTTCGAAAAAAATGGCTTCAAGAGACATATTCCAGCACTTTGTCCGCGCGAATTTGTTCATGTTTGTTTTATTAATAAGTACTCATACGGTTAACAATTTGAAATTAATTGCACTTGTGAGTTTTTGATTTCAAAAAGCTCAGTGAAATTGCACTTGCACTCGCCGAAGCGTCTCGTGCCTTTCGGCAGCTTTTTGAAAACTCACTCGTGCAAATTAATTCCAAATTGAACTCGAAACCGTATGATTACCTATACTAATTCACTTGAACCATCAAATGATTGTTGTGGCTAGCACTCCTTGGGTGGTGCGTTGGGGCGTGCTGAGAAACACCCGGTGGCGGCGCCGCCGTCCGGTCCAACCTAACTCAGTCAAAACTCATCACTATTTCCTTTCTACTTTGAAATACAGTGGGGTAACCTAACGTTATCGTAAATCAAATAGAGATGACGGTACTTTCAATGCCGAAGTAATTTTATAAAACAACTCATAAAAGAGTTCCCAATTCCGGCAACTGAGAGGAACGTGACTTACAACTGTAATTTCAATCATCTCTTCATTGCCAGTTTCTCTGTTGGCCTGTTTAGTTGGCCTTTTATGAGCTAAGTAAAACTCGCTAAGCAAAGGAGCCTAAAGTAGATTTTTTAAGCTTTGATCATAAAATTTTCATAACGCTTCACTTTCCGATGTGTTATAAATTTGTACTTTCTTGCATGCCTGAAAGTCTCTCTTTTGCGCATGCTACGTTTACGCTAGTTTGAATTTCAGCCGCCTCCTCCGCTCGTTAGGAGGCGGCTGATATTCAGGCTACGTTTACGCGCATTTAGAGAAAAACAGGTGCACAAAAAGTATGAGAGAGGTAGCATGCACCTTCTCAGCAGAGCAGTTTGCGCGATCCAAATAATTTAATGACAGTAAAACGTGCATTTGGGAAGAGCTGGAGCTGTTAACTTGGCAAAACTAAACATTCTGGAAAGAGCCACGACATTTATTGAATGCGGGTTATTTTTAAATAACCAAAAAGGGCCTGAAAATATATATGCATGAAAAATGAAAAATAACAGAACGAACATGATTTCGGAGTTAATGCAAGTTTTACTTATTAGTCCAATTTAGACTACTTCATGGCTCTTTTGCTGAAAACCACCCGTAACAGGTTCATATATTATTAACGACATGTTTTCTATCAAGACAAATACGTATTGGTTCACAAGTCGTTCTTGGCAGAAATAAAGATGGCAAAGTTTCAAAAACAACCATTCACAAACCACAAAATATCACACCACCCGCAAAAACACCAAATTGGAAGGCAGAGCTTTTGTTGACGTAAGCAAATGTCAAAATATTGGCAATCTCACTTGACAAGAAATGTGAGAAAAGCACTGCAATTAATCGGCGGAATAATTCGTCTTTCGTTTATAACGAAGTTATTAACATGCCGTGCAGCACTTCTCTGTTTAACGAGCGAGTCGCAGAGCATTTTGCATTTATAGTGCTCTTTGAAGTCAATGTGTGTCTAAATGCATTCTTATCTATCGAAAGAACAAAGGGAGAGTTATCTTAGAGAGTTGTTTTATTCTTCGTTCAGCGACAGGAGAGCGAGCGTAGCTGTAAGAAATGAAGAAGTCCGAAGCCTTGCTAAACATCTCAGGAAACTTTACAGCCTAGTAGAGATTGGAAAAGGACTTTCTCCGGAAGCAGAGAGCGCTCTTAAAGAAATCATTAAGTTCCGTACCAAAGGAAGACCTGGTTTCTACGAAGCTAAAATGATGGCAGACTACAAGAAACTTTTGTTTTTTTCGTGGGCAAAGAGAAGAAATGGAAAGAAGCCTTCAAGAGCAGCAGTGCTTTCAGTGTATTCATAACAAGAAGAAACCCTTAGTTGTCCTGCGAGAAGACGACTGGTACTGGGGAACAAAGCAACAGCTCAGATGTGGAGAAATCATTGCAGACACACTCGGAGGACTTGATCCTGTGTATGGTGTTCTTTTGCATCCCGCAGGTCTGTATTCTATCGAAACTCTTTATCTTCATTCACCATTGATTCCGCCACGCCCCTTTTCCTTTAGGTTATAATTCTCTTGTACTTGTCGATCTCGGCAGGCACGCGCGTATCACATAATTTTTGGCGATCAAATGGGATTTTTACAGATTTCAAAGACCAAAAATTCACGAAATTTAGGTATATTTTCTACTTTGACCGGGACAGAGCGCATCGCAATTTAATCAGGTTTTTCAAATCCAAAAAAACATCCAACTTCAGTAAAATTCAGCAAATGTACGTGCCACCTGAGTAAGCAGGTACTTTGCCATTCTCGTCCCCGTAACCCTTTTCTCATCTCTTAGCCCCACCGGCTAAGAGAGGAGAAAAGGGCTATGGGACGAGAATGGTACTTTGCAAAATAACTCATGTTGTTTTTCCCGTTTATGTTCGATTTTCTTTTCTTTACATTCGTTGAAATAGATTTCTTCACTGAGTTGTTCACTTAATGTGGAAGGCCATCGATTAAAACAAAAAGACCACTAAAAGAAGCTCATTGTATGAATATGAGTCTATGAACACGGGAAAAGAAACAATCCTCCTATAAAACCACTGACCCCAATTTTGGGAGGAGATATTAGATTAGAGTTAACGTAGTCAAAGACTGGGAGAACAACGTTTTAAACTCCGTTTGAAGGGGTTGTTCTATCATTTGGAGCTTTGTTGCTAAGAGCAGCTTCATTACTCCTCAGGCAGCTTGTTCACGTTAGTCCAACACAATCGTTGATGTTCCTTTCGGTCCTTTCCACTAGTGCTTTAAAATTGAATTTTTAAAGCGTTCATTCGTGACTTCTAGGGGGAAGGACAGAGCTTGCAAATCCAAACAACAAACAGTTTCGAATCACCCGCGCCTAAAAGAGAACAAGCAAGAAATAGATGGCCATCTGCCCCCTAATCCACACGTGCATTACACATGATCTGCCTGATGGTTACACTCTAAGCGAAGTATCACAAGTTATATGGACCTGCCCGACATGTTACAACTACTCCGTGCGGTACCATGCCTCACCGTGCCCCCCCCCCCCCCTCCCCCCTATGCTATCCAACATGACAGTTCCTCAGAGCGAGAAGGTTTAGCGGGACCTGCGCTCTATAGTTCTGGAAGAAAATTGATACCAAGTCGACCACCTGCCATACTCCGACTCCCTCCTTTTCCCGCCCGCCCGGCTTTCTCCCCAGCTTCGAGCTATTGAGACCATATACTATTATCCATTACCTGAAGCCTGCATAATATAGCCCCCTCCTGGGGAATCCTAGCGCTAACGATTCATGATGTCTTGCAGATGCAATGCCTTCTGTTCTCTCTAGTTGGGTGGTAGTACGTGATAGTTGGCGCTCAGGGTTAGCTTCGTCAAGCTATCTTAGTTATCCTCTTCGTTTACAAGACATACGTGATGTGTTCAATACTAGACAGTCCAGGGCCAGGGGGAGAAAATCAAAGGCAGTTATTGTCTTAGTATTAACAGTAATCAGGGCCGTAGCCAGAAAAACAAAAAACAAACCAAGCCAACAAACAAACAAACAAACCGAAAAAAAAAACATTGCACTGAGACAATGTCATGTTAAAAATTCTCTTAGGGTGTTTATGATGACTATAAACTAAAAACGCAAAAAATTACCGAGGACAAGTGCTTCAGTCTTGCTGTTACTAGCTACGGCCCTGTAAGTCTTGTATGTACAAACTACACCGGGATTAACACCTGTTAGACGTTAAAACCAAGTGACCATGATCCGTCATTTTCTCTTGGTAATAGAACCTCATAAAACACAAAGAAGGTCTTCTCAAGTAAACAGAGAGTCAGCTTCAGATAGTTCACTTAGTACGAAGCGGCTCTTTGGTTATAGCTGACAGTAAGCACACTTCAAGCTGTATTTGACAGCTTTCTTTCCTTCAGAGAGAATCTAGTTTTGGCTTTTACAAATCTTGGTGGCTCAGGTTCTAGGCCCACCGGACGTGAAAAGCAAGGAACTTAGGTATAGCAAACAGCAGCGCCTATAATAAGGCCAAAGCCAGATGGCGGATTCTTAGCGGAACAGAGAAGCCCGATGGCAGACTGCCTTCACAGTCCCCTCATCACTTGTACCTCGTGAGATCATAGGAGTGTCAGATTGTTGATGAGCTCGACGGTTGGAGTTCGCGAAAAGGACTGAGCATTCCCCTAACCTTTTTTGGCGTCTAAAAAAAGCCGTATAAGCCCCCGCACCGCAAGCAAAAGCTGCCAGGCGCCCACGAAAAAAACGCCCTACCCTCCCCCTTAGCATTAAGACGTCTAAGCAATCCGACCAACGGCCCAAAGATATCCACTTCAAGCCAAGGATAAAAATAACAATAAATAACACAAAGCGGGCCAACAATTTCTACGTATGTCCCCATCGACTGAATCAGTTGGAAACGGCGGAGTTATCTGCATAATTACGATGCTAATGCATAAATCATTAAACGGTCAGTTGTTAAAAGATCCATTACCAACACTTATTTTTATAGGGGTTTATAGATATAAAAGCCATTAGATCTAGATCCTGTGTCAAAAGTATTGCATCCTTTACCAAGTTCCGCGAAGCTTACGGGCGAATTAATACTGATTATACGTTTGTTTGTAGAAAAAGGACAATCGAAGCAATGTTTCTTAGAATCAAGCTTTTAAAAAAGTTGTGGCTAAACTGTATTGCAGAGGCTAATGAGACCTAGGGTCGTAGCTAGCCTTTTTAATGCCATATAGGCATAGGAATTTCTGCTAAAAAAGCCACGGCGAGATTTATCATCCAGTATTTATGCCTAGGAAAGGCCGTTATTTTTCCTTTTTTCTGACAAATCACCGCCTACCCTGCGAGCAGTT
>JAHPZR010034554.1:0-11284 GCA_019787425.1 Platygyra sinensis
GACAATAGGTTTATGTCTTTAGATGCTGCTTAGTTTTGTTTGTGTATAAAATCCAATAAATTGTCTGTTGTCAGTGAATAAGAGCGCTCGCTGATGCGTGTTTTGCACAGCTAGCTAGTAAAACATGACAAATTGGACTTCGCACTTTGGTGTGAAAACGTACATCGAATTCATATAATATTTCTAGTTTTTGAATATGTTTAAGGTTGATTAATGTTTGAGAACATATTAAACGCTTAGCTGAAAATATGGGAATACAGCAGAAATAATCAGAAAAGTTACCATGACGCTTTTAATCGACTGGAATAAAGATTTCGATGAGTCAAAACTCCTTGTCTATTTTATTTTCGCAGTGTTAAGTTTCACTATGTGAAAGACACCACACATGATGTTAGCAGCCTTTTGGTGAACGTTGGTGAAAATTGTCGTAGTATCTCAGCACAAAAGACAACGAAACAAATCTTTGTCACGATTTGTTGACAATCTGAAAACACCGACTCGGACTTAAAAGTGCACGCGCTGCACTATGCAAATGAACTACTCGTACGCTTCAACTTGCCTTTCAAAAACTTTGCAAACTGGCCAAACGAGTAGAAACAATAAGAAACTATCATGAACAGGTTTTGGTTATGATAAAGCATTGACGGTTTGCCGGCAAACTCACAAATTAACTTGATACCGGAGTAAACAGTTTTCTTACAGAACTTTTCTCTACAGAACAAACACAAAAGTTTATATGCGTGTTAATTAGCCGGCGAGCGGATTTTATTTACTGACAGCGCGAAATTAAAGAAATTCCTCGACCCTGAAAAACACACCTTTTCCATTAAATCAGAGCATAAAAGTACATAGAAGAGTCTTGGTTCTTCTTCTCTGCCTTATTCCCTGCAAGTCGGAACATTATGGAATTCGTGGCTTGGCTTTGGAGTGGATTAAAAATATTTTTCTTGTCGCCAACAATTTGTTCAATTTACTTCTACATGTTCCTCTAAGCAGACTATTAAATGTGTTGTCCCCCAAGGTTCCATTTTAGATCCACTATTTTCATATTATATACTAACGATCTTCCTCATGCTTCTCAGTAAACTCAGCCTTTACTTTTTGCAGATGACACCAGTATTTTTTTTTCGCATTCAGGCCCAAAAAGGGTACAATCTCTTTAAATGATAAGCTGCGCAATTATAATATGTGACTGAAATGTAACAAGCTCTCAGTTATATCAAAAAGACTAATTATCGTTATCTTCAAACCAAGACAGAGAATAACTAATCATGATTTTAACATTTTCTTTGGAATTCAATTACTAAAACAAACAAATTGTAACCAAATTTCTGGGTGTCTATCTTGATGAGCATAGTACTTGGAAACATCAAATAAGTTTTTTCTCAAAGCAAATCGAAAAATTTGTTGGTATTACACTTAGATCTTGATTCCACCTTTCTTCAAGAACTAAGCTAGCCTTGTCACTACTGACTAATTTACCCTTATATCACTTATTGTAATTCTACTTGGTCTTCTACATATGTTTCCAATTTAAATGGAATATTTTCCTTGCAAAAGCGTGCTGTGCGAGCGATAACAAATTCGGATTACCGAGCGCATTCTGCTCCTTTATTTGCAAAACTAGGCATCATGCCATTTTTCAAATAAATTCATTTCAAATTTTCATGTTTTATTATCATTATCAGTTATTGCCTTCGATGTTTTTTAATTTATTTGAAACAAGCCGCCAAGTGCCACAATTACGGTACTAGAATAGCCAACAATTATCGGCCACATTTTTGTCGCCACTAATTACAATTCTTTACCAAGGTCCAAAAATCTGGAACTCTCTTTCTGGATCAATTATTAATTCATCTAGCTATCTGAACCTTAAGAAAATTATGTTAGGGTTTTCTTTTTTAAAAAAAAACTGAGTTAGTTATGCCGCACAAGCATTGCGTAAGATTATTTAGATTAATGATAGGCATGTGAGGGGGCCCTTCTTATAAGCCTGGTGGTTTCTTGGTGTCTCCTCGCCACAATTATTGTTACAGTAATATTCATCCCTCTTTTCTTACATTTTAACAACTTCACTCTTATTATTGTCTAATATGTATATTATTGCGTGCCAAATAAACATTCATTCATTCGTTCAAATTTAGAGTGGAATAATGTGAAATTCTTGTTGAAGAAGCGGCGGAACACAACTTGGTCAGAATTCTATGCACCAACATTCATATTCATGTTCAGTTGTAATAAGGTGTGAAAAAATGATTGATCAGCGGAGTAAGTCAAGCTGGGACAGCTTGACATAAGGAAGTGTTTAAGATACGACCCACGCGAGTTTTGGTTGGGAGGGTGGGCCGTTCACGTCTTCGTGGCTCCGCGGAAAAACTGAGCTCAGAGAATGAATTATTTTCGCGCCAAACCAGAATTTATCATCAGTGATTACATAATTGCACGTGAGACTGCCTCAACCAGCCATAAAAAACCTATTATTAAGCGTATTTCGACTTCGCCATATCATTATGAGTGCTATGATTAAGAAATAGAAAACATGTACCGTGTTTGTATCGAGTTATACAAACACGAGTGGAAGTTTGGGAGAACGAGAAATGCTGTGGGCAACACGAGCCGCAGGCGAGTGTTTCCACAGCTTTTTCGAGTTCTCCCAAACTTTCACGAGTGTTTGTATAACTCGATACAAAACACGATGTACATGTTTTCTATTTCTTTTAGAAAACACCACGACGAGAAAAAGGAAAACAACTTGTTAACTTTGATTATCGAAATGTAAATTCTCTTGCTCGCGCCATCACTACGTCAACAAGCGCGCGCTAGTTCTGTGTCTCCATCGAGTTATACAAACACAATTTTCAACCAATCAGCGCGCGTGCTTTCTTAGGACTGTTTTCTAAATAATGATATAAGGCGGGAAATACCTAAATTCGACACTGCCCTAACTTAACGTAAACTGGAGAAGCTTACGACGAAATCACTTGAACAAAAATTCCAACAGACATAAACGCGTTGAGTGTGGGCCAGAAGCATAATAGCTTTCGGGAATTTCGGACGCCATTTCCCCCGCACGACATCCGCAAAAATCCTCGCAGCATGTACGTGCGTGTGCCGCAGGCGATGGCGCAGTTTGTTCTAAACTTTAAAAACATTGTCCCATATCATAGGGACAGCCCTAATGCTAGAAATGCCGCGCACTTACGGTCTCCGTCCCCCATTATGGCCTCCTGCTTGCATGAATTACCACTTTAGAAGTAGGCGAGTTAGCTTTAATAGTAAAAATTACAAGAGTCCGCAAAGCGGTTGACCTTTTTTCTGTAGTTTCACAAGTAGTCTGACGCATTACTGCAATGCCGAGGACAATTTCGGTACATTAACATTCTAGCCTCGATGTGATTTCTTTGCTGTTCGTCCCCTAAGCCTCGAGAAAGAAAGTTAAAAATTCCTTCTACGTTCGTTACCTAGACCACAACCTCAGCCTAATTATATTTCGCCCAATTAGGTTGTCCACAAGATTGGGTTCTTCATGGAAATTCATGTTACCACGTCATCGACACTCCGACCCTTAACTGGAGCGACGCTCGAACGACTTGCCAGAATCTGAGAGGAGACCTCGCTATAATCAGATCACAAGAGGAGAATAACTTCATACTTGACCTGATAATGAAGCAGCAAACAGTCCAAGAATGGGGTGCGTGGCTTGGACTTTATAGAAAAAGCTGACAATTTGTTTTACTGGATCGATGACACTCTATTAGCGGGCCAGTATTCTTCATGGAACAGTGGAGAACCTAATAATTACGGAAACAATGGTGAAAATTGTGCCCACACATATACTCGCCCATTGGCCCTACTATGGAAGTGGAATGACAACATATGCCATTTGGACAAGGCAAACGAGTATGTAGCCCCTGTTATACTTTGCCAGAAAAAGCGCTACATTTGAGGCCGTTATCTCGTTAATCATTTTGCCTTTTCTTCACTTCACTTCACTCCAGAGCTACAGAGATTCATACGCTCGAGACTACCGCCACGTTAACGCCTAAAAACTGACTATTTTCGAGAACTTGATATTAATTTAATGCTGTTGTCAACATTGCTTGAAATAAAAATCTACTGGGGGTTAGAGTAATCAAAGATGTTGGGGGATAGTGTCAGATGGTCCTCTTCTGTAACATAGTAAGGCGAGAGCTGTGTAGAAAGTTAATTACAGCGGAGCTCCGGCGGCCCGAAGGACCGCCAAGCGTAGCCTGCGAACAGGCTCCCAGCGAGGTCGGAAAAAAAAAATCGGCGAGCGAATGGGAGTCGGAGCGTCTTGACTCCGCGAGCGAAGCGAGTGGGACGCGGGGGAGCCTGTAGACATTGTTTTCAATGTACCGTTCCGCCCCTTAGTGATTAGCCTGTTATATATCTGTCAAGGAGGTAATTAAACCTGTCAAAATTGATGGGTTTCCCCGCGCTGATGAATCGGCTTTTTATAACAATCTACCGTAATAAATTATGGTAAATAAACGAGACAGGCCAAACACGACGCCTACGAGAAAAGGAGAAAACTAGAGCCGTTAGATCGTGCTACAATAGGCGGCAAGTTTTAAGAGGTCTACAGTCAGAACTAAGCGAACGAACAATGGTATATAAAACACGCAACACAGTCGACAGACTTGCGCGTAATGTTAAATTTAAATCCTGTGGGACTAGAACAACCAATGGAGAAATAAACCTATACATCGAGCTCCAAGAACATAAGCTCGATCAGATAGCTGCAAGAAACATTAGAATTTCTCCAGACAAGCCTATAGCTTTCTCGAAGTAAAGCTACGAAGGAAAACGTAGGTGGGCAAATATGTCACCCGTGATAAGAATCTACCTACTGTACTTGCAAACAGTTCTAATGATAGCCGGGCCCGGCGTCACAATATAAAATACGAGTAAGCAACATGTTCACGGTAAATGTCATATTTTGTCCCTTAAAAGCAAATACTTGGAGACTTAAAAAACAAATCTTGCAATAGAAATGAGCCAAAACAATACACTAACATATGGCAAATTACAGAGGTGTCAAACTTAACGAAGCAACACGCAGATAACAGCGGAAATCATGCGGACCTATGACTTCTTAAAATTTGCCGCTTAGCACGATCTAACGGCTCTAGTTTTCTGAAAGCGACAAAAAGGTCGGAAGACCGAAAAACGGCAAATCGACGAATGTCACGAACCGTAGGAGTCGTGTTTGGCCTGTCTATTTTATATACCATCACAGACGCGGCAGCAATTGAAAATTAGGCTCATTCCAAAACCAGTCTGTAGAATTCCGAAAACATCGCGCTTCTATGCCACAGTTTCCAGGCATAGCTTCTGCTCTCGTTTCAAACAAGAGATATGACGAAAATGTTGCAAAGAATTGCTCAAAGCCGCTTCAAATTTGTCGTCCGTGAACTGTGCATTGCACACGGAAGCCGTTGTTGACGGTCTCGGCAAGAATTATGCTAATTTACAAGCAGTTGTCGAGATCTGTCAATTATTTATCTCAGAGCTGTCAACAGTCATCGATTCAACCAATCAGATCTTGATACCAGGAGCTGGTATCATGGAACGGCGGCATCAATGGAATGTCTACAGGCTCCCCTGCGCACTCCCTCCTCACCAGACCGCTCTCGGCTCGTCCCGATCGCCCTAGACTACACTCGTCTATCTCGCCCTAAACCAACCGAACCGAGAGCCTGTTCACAGGCTATGCCAAGCGGAGCTCCATAATTATAGAAACAGAACCACATGTATGCATATAAATAGGAACCCATGCAGCTCTTTTCTCATGGTCAAAATGGCTAGCGGCATGGATCACGGGCGCGTGCGCCCATCGACGACGACGACGACGAACGACGTCGCACAACATGGCGGCCATCCAGCTAATACCAAGTCCCGCAGTCTTGGATTAGAGCATTTATAGTACACTCAACAAAATTACTCAGTTTTGATTGGTCGAGAGCAGTACAATTAATCCAAATTGTACTCCGTAGGAGTACCTATTAAGTTTCCATAGAAACGACGCGTAATTTTATGGAATGTACTATAAATAAAAAATCACACGACCTTCTCGTACTCGTGATTTTGAAAATTCTCAAATTGCACTCGCCTAAAGGCTCGTGCAATTTTGAGAACTTTCAAAATCACTCGTACCTATTAATCACGAATTGTACTCGAGGTCGTGCGATTTCCTATACATAGCTTTGATATTAGACATGCATATAATGTTTAATTGACATCTGTCATATCAAGAAATCCACTGACCAGTATCACGTGACCACATCACGGCTCAGGTTTTGATCTCATCAAGGTCGCGTGTGATTTTGAAGTTGACCGCTGATCAAGTGCTGGATTTAATTCGGATAGCGGGCTCCTGTCAGGTTAACTTGTTGAAGACAGAGCAGGATTGTTCGGAAGCCGGTTAGCGCTAACCCAGGTTTAAAAGTTGGCCAAATTATAACTTTTCTCCTATACAAATGTTTTTGCTGCTTTGTTTTGTGTATATGGTGATTTAAAACTCAAAACAGGAGGCAAAACAATATGCAGAAAACCTCATCGCAAAGTTACAAAACTCAAATCAAAATTCTACCTTTCCCTGGGTTAGCTTTATCGTGCTCTGATCAACCTGGCCCAGGGAGCTACGCTTTTAGGCTGGCGTAAATCTATATATTAGCCCTATACGCAAGATGGTTAGCCTCTTCTGAGACTGCACTGAAGTCCAATTGAGGCGGGACGGACATTTTGGATTTTGCAGAGTTTTTAAAGTGCCTATGAAGTGAAAAATAATTGCTGGCAATTTGAAAAGCTTTTCAAAAATACAGGAGAATGGCGTTTTCCTTTTTGAAATACCTTTTTTCGATCTAAAGATATAAACGTTGTTGTATTATGGAAATTAGGAAAGTGATGACGTAATAAACTGTGCAACTAAAATGGTAAAATACTGAATCAAGAATATCTCTAGAAATGTCGAAGCAGTGTTCTTCAAACTTGGTGCCAGAAATGTACATCACGAAAGAAACAAAATGGCACCTGTGGTGCTGTTGCCATGACAACAATTTTGCCGCTGGTCCTGTCTAAATTAGAATTGAAAGTACCAGTTTTTGTCTTAACCAAGCATCATCCACTCCCAGCAATCTAATGAGGAGAGTTAAGACAATATTAGAACCATGTCTGTTCCGAGCTGGACCGCCTATCCCACTTAAAAGGGTTGCAAATCGGGATATTTTGATTTTGACAGAAAGAGTCTGGAGCCAAGAGAGTTGCCTTGGCAGGGGCACCATAGGTTTCATTTTGTTTCATATGTGATGAACATTTCTGGTGCCAAGTTTGAAGATTACCGCTTCAATATTTGAAGAGATATCCTTGATTCAGTATTTTACCATTTTAGTTGAACAGTTTTTCTACGTCATCACTTTCCTAATTTGCATAACACAAAACATTTATATATCTTTAGAACGAAAACAGATATGCCAAAAAGGAAAACGCCATTATGCAGTACTTTTTACAGACCTTCAAATCAGCAGCAATTATTTTTCATTTCATAGGCACTTTAAATGATATATTGTAAATAAACTTGAATATAATAAGCTACAATCGTGGACAAAATTCCTTGGGACACTTGTGTGATTGCACTAATTTTTTGTGTTTTTAAAACGGAGTTTTAAAAAAGAACTGTTATGCGTTGCTTCCCCCCCCCCCCCCCCCGCCCCCCATACAATGTTGAAAATCTAGAGAAATAGAGCGTGTACAACATTGTAGGTGGGGGGGGGGGGGGGGGAGGGGCTAAACAAGTGTAGATGAATTCGCGCCTGACTGTTTGTTTGGCGCGTGTGAAAAAGCGCCTCAAATGTAAATTTGCCCAAGACTTTTGTCCATGATTGTAGCCCTCAGTTTTAAGAGTTCTTTTAATTTTCTTTTTTTCGTTTCGTTAAGACTGAATCACTCTCAGAGAACAAGTAGCATTGTTGTGTGAACTGAAATCGGACTAATTATCTAATATTTTACGCTGTTGCAAATGAAACATACATACATACAAATATGTTAAACGACCAAGATTAAGAAAGTTTAGTGAACTCAGGTTAAATTTTCGTAAATCTCCGTTTTCATGCCGTGACAAAAGCCACCAGGCTTCAGTAAAAGGAGATCGAGTCCCATCCTTGATCGTTCAGTATATGATAAGCTATGTATGTACGGCTTGGCCAATTCATCATCAGTTGATTGAAAGCTCGATCACCATTTTCTTGAAGCTGGGTTTGCTCGTTGATAAATATTGGAAGAGAATTAAAAATCCTAAACACTATACAAAAAAAACAAAACAAAACGAAATGCTTATGCACCCTAAGCATTCCATTATAGCTATTTGATACAATAGAATTGAAAATAGCCGCCCCATCCCCGTTCTTAAAAATTAGAATACAATGAAAGTAAATCGATTTGAAATCGATATCACTAGTAACTTAATAAATTAACTGCGAAACTGAGGCTTTTCCTAAAGTGGCTGAAATCTCCTTTTTCATTCACCTGTCATGACAAATATCATTCATATTGCGTTAGGTGGAATATTTTTCCCTCGATTTTAAATGTCTTTTCTTTATTTTTTGTTTTACTTATGTACATCATTACATTACGAAAATTACGGAGTATTTATTAACGATTTTAATAAATTAATTTACTTTATTATATATGGCTTGATTTTGTGGGCGGTATATAACGCGAACTCTGATTGGCTAATTGTAGGGTATTTATATTATTCTCCCTTTACACCCACGTGCCGATTACGGGCTTGAAAAAAAAAGCAAAAAGCTATATGATAAACAAATTATTAACCTCGAACGTTCAGTCACCAAAATGTTAAGCAGAGCTCCCACAGATTTGTGATGTTTATGATGATGGTGATTATATAATGAACCTCGCGTGGGTTGTTCGGCGTCCCCCTTTCCATGTTAAAGTGATTCCTCAGTACGGCATTGCGCATCCCTACTGCACACGATTTTCGCGTCATTAGCGAGTGCAAATGAGCGCGTGGACGTACACAACGAAAGAAATTTTCTTCAAGATAAGGTTAAATAAATGATCCTTTTCTTTTCAACGAGCATATGATAACCTTTATTTTTTTATTGCATGATAATAGTGCACATATTATCCTTATCAGGAGCCATTACTAGGAGCCTGCAACTTCCATAATAAGCCAATGCAACGGCATTTTTACAGACCAGTCTTGTTTTTAGATATTTTTCCGACGAAATAGGCCAGTTCCAGTCTACATGAGTACGCTTCAGTAAGGATAAAACAATGCGGCCTCACGTGAACATGTCGACTTGGTACGTGCTTGTGATTGCAATTGGTCACTGGGGGCTCATGTGGGGATCTGAATTCAAGATAAACTCAGACTGAAAATAGATCGGTCTGTGAAAACGCCATGACAGGAATATGGATAGTTGCAGGCTCCTATTGATGGGCTCCTGTCCTAATTAATTTTAAAAAAATTAAAAAAATTATCGGAAGGAATAAAAGCTACAGGTACACAATCATTACTCTGTGATGCAAATTTATGACCACCGAAAAACAACGACTCTACGAACGTTTTACGCCCACTTCGTTTTAAATAGTGTAGTTTATCCACAAATTTTAAATGATATTGTTCTTTACGCTCAGCACTTTTCTACCTGTCAAGTTTTTTCCCAAGTATTAGCTTAATAAGCTATGCTAATGAAACGTGGACCGATGAATAACGCGCGTGATTAGCACGAGTACAGGCATAAATGGGATAAGATTGACCCATCATATCTCTTAAGGACGTTCGCGCCCAAAAACTTCCCACGTACAGATTTTTTTAAAACTTTGACTGCAGGTAGAAAATGATAAGATTAGATGAAAAGCGTAAAAAAAATCGGGGGTCACCGAACTCGTTTTGAAGATAAGGCGCATCACAGATCATAGCATTTCTAGGATTTCCAGCCATTGAGGCGATTCTGGCCGGATTCATTATTATCGGGATATATTTAAGTTGAAGACTCATATCTAAGTTGTGTGTGTTTAACACAGCATAAATAGGCCTATTTGATATATCTTTGCTACATATGCCATTAAATCAGCTAGAATTAGCCTTAAAAAAATACGCACACCTGTATCCACACCTGTATCCATGTACCAATTCGACCCTATTTGAATAGTATATGAGAAATAATTAAAACTTCCCACGTACAGATTTTTTTTGTTTTTAAGTATAATGGAAAGAATCAGAAAAGGAAGTGACCCGCCGAAAAAAAGTGGGGGTCACCGTGCATCCAACAAAATATTCGCACACAAAGTTAACGCAAAGGTCATCAGCTCTATATTTTGTTGAGTTTTCGACTCGGTGCGCGCGCTTGAAAATGACATGGCAAGCGCGTGACCAATGAATAGCGTGCGCACTAGAGATGCGTAGTAGCAATGGGCGCGAACGTCCTTAAGCGAGCATGGTGACCTATCGTTTTTATTGTTTTTTTTTCCAAACAGTGCTTTGTAGAGAACATTCAGGGAAAGTTTCCGAAAGATTGATCGGGAACTTCTATTTTCTGAGGAATCACCTTAACATGTAAAAATGAATTGGTAATTGGCGTTTGTAAAATTTGAATCAGAGACGTATTGCCGCGTTTTACTGTCTCTGAATTGGAAACCTTCACGGTATTTATTGCTGCTGAAAATAAGAAGAGTTAATAACACTGACCTTTAATTGAGAATGAAAAATGTTCAATTTTATCTTGGGAGATGTTTACCATGTTCTAAATGACATAAGTAGAATTCTACTAGTGTACTAATGAAAATGCTGCAATCTGATTGACTGAGCTACTCGTATACTATCAACCATTAGAGTGCAGTGGCTGCCAGTCGACCACGAAATGCGATGTTTTTATAGTTTTTCCGACGTTTGGAAGAAATTTTAGATGCAACCGGGTAATTAAATTCCTGAGAAGACTAAAAGAGTCACATTTACAGTTTCTTGACTTTAAAAACTTTAAAATATTGAAAAAGCGGGTAACCCGCGCAAAGAACTGCAAATTTGGCAAGGACAGTTTCGATTAAGGGTAAAGTTCAATGATGCGTGGGAAAATCATTTTAAAACCGTTATTTGCGTTAATTTCAGTTAGAATTCTACTAAAACAATTAGATTATTCGCTCTCGATTTCTATGAGGCGATAGTTGATTCGGCCTTCGGCCTCATCAACTATCACCTCATAGAAATTTCGAGCTCATAATCTAATTGTTAAATAGATTTGTT
>JAHPZR010034555.1:0-25000 GCA_019787425.1 Platygyra sinensis
AGCAGTCCCCGTTTTGGTGGTGAGGTTTCTTGCTGCAAATACCTCAATATATTATCTATCCCTAAGATGGAACTCAAAGAATTAATTAAATCAAGAATCAATCCTTACTGAGACATGCAAAGTTCCTTGATCAGCAGTACTTGTATGAGAATGCATTTCCAAACTAAATCCATAATCAAGGTTTCCTGAAAAGGAGAACAACAATAGTTTAGAAGAATGAGATGGTCATATCTATGACACACACTGCAACAAATTCAATAATAACTATTAATATTAAAGGGGCACTGTCACGAGGATTTTGCTGTTTTAGGTCAATTCTGCGCTAAAATCATTACTTTAAAGGGCCCTAGTCAGCCACACCTTTGTTTTTGTTTACTTGCCAGAATTTGGCTATTATATTTTATTTCAAGCCCGTTGAAACAAAGAAAAATCACCGTGAAACTACTCAGGATAACTAAACATGCCTTCTGAGGAACACAGTTTACAGTAAAACAAGAATTCGCTTCAACATTTTATATATATATAATTTCGATGTCATCGAAAATGGCGGAGGCTGACTAGGGCCCTTTAAGGCTTTAATCATAAACAAAAAGTTGCTATAAAGCTACAACGAAGATATCAAATGAATTTTATGAGAGAGGGCGAACCATAAAAAATTTCTTGAGGATTTTTGGAACTCGTGGCATCAAAACGTGAAAAAATTGGCCAATTTTTTCAAATTTCAATCCATTTCCATCTGTGCCATCCGTAGCGACAGGCCACAGGAAACAGTTTCAGTACCTTCAAATAGTCTTTGATAACAAAACTAGATCATTAGTTTTGGAATTCAATTGATGTCAAGGCACCTTCTAGCTTTTTTACAAAGTGGCCAAATAGCGTGACAATGCCCCTTTAATATTGGAGATGAAATAGTGGCTAGTTACCTATTTTTTGGGGAGCTTTTGTATCAGAGTAGTAGGTTCCAGCAGATAGAAAATCTGTGTCTGGTTGAGAAACTTGCAATGTTACCATAGCTGGTAATGTACACATGTCAACCGACGCTTCATAGAAAACTGCTTTGTCATCAGCAAAACCTAAACAGTCCATTGTTGTGTTTGAAGTCTTACCACAGGGAAATGGTGGACGCTCTGCAAATTAAAAAAAAAAAAATTATTTGTTGGAAAATTGTGACCTGTTGTACAGGAAAATAACTGTGAATTAAAAAAAATATGGCAGTATTTTGCAAAAATTTTATTATTCCTGAAAAGAAAATGTACTAACTTTACTTTTTTGTGTTTCCTAAATAAACTAGATTCATTAGACAAACAATATGATGAAATAATATTCTTATCTTGATTCAAAATAGGTTTTTAATTACCTGAGATTTTAGATATATAGATGTAGATTCAAAAACTAAATGCCATCAGAAAATTTGCATATTTTTTGAATGACATTCTTTGCGAATCAAACACAAATTAGAACGAAAGAGTTCGGATATTGTTACATTTGTGATATGATTAATTATTTTGTTTGTCACCATCCGATATCACTCAATGTTTACATTTTCAATCCGTGAATGAAATATCAAAACAGCTCCGATTAATCATACTTACTGAAGCTTCGAGTGATTGTCCTTCCATTTAAAGGCTGAACTGGTCTAAAATTGTCACTCAAAAAAAATTGTTTCGTGTCTTGGCGTTTTCCTTCGTGAGGATTTATTCTGAATTGCTTGAGCTGCGCCTCGGAGATGCCAACCGTGTGATTGAAAACAAACCACTGCACACTCTCAAAACACCCAGGGGTCGTCAGCGAACCTTTATAAGTGTAAAACTGCGCGATGTCGTGCGGTAAAAACAAAAAAGGTTGTAGAGAATCAATAGTAACGTTATCGGCTTTATAAGGAATCTCTTTCAGCCTGTCCACAATCACATTTAACACTGGGTTGTCACTAGCCTGTACTTCCACCAATATACCCAACACTGCCAAGCCATCCGCTTTCGTCGCAGCCATCGAGGCGTTCGGATATTTCTCTGCGTTGTAATGCACAATGTGTATTTCCATGGGGTATTTTCGTCCACCGACCTGGTCCTCCGAACCGCGTGAATCCTTGCTTCCCCAGTGAAAATGCAACTGGGCTACTTGAAAACGCGATGGCAAACCACCACCAGAAATATTGGACTTGCCGGTTAAAAACGAAGCTTGAACGCTGTGCCCGTTATTTTGCAAGAAGGCCGAGACGTTAGGTTCGTAGTTGATAGTCAAGTCGGCCAGTCCTGCGTCAAAAACTGTGTATTTTGGCACTATGTTCACTGGAGATTGATTCCGCCCGCCGCACTCGGGGTAATGGTGTTTCCACGTGCCAGGGTTTTCGTCATCGTGATAAGACCAAGGCCAAGTTCCTGAACTTTCGGCGCATTTTGCAAAGAATGCAGTCATAGCGAACAGCAAGGAGGTCACACAAAGAAGTTTCATCTTCGTTCTAACGTACAAAATTCTGTTAAAACAGCAAATTTGTTTTTAAGCGAAACGTCCTCTCCCACCTCGACGGCTCGTAACCGCGAAAATGTTTACGTGAGCAGGTGGAGTGGCGCCCAGTCTCTTAGCGGCCAAAATGAAGTCCAAGGTTCGCGAGCAAGTTCAATCAATATTTCGGAATTTGCCTTTTTTTACCATCATTATTGTAGTGAAGAAACAGAAAGATGCTGAGAGAATTCATCATTTGATTGGTTGTTGGAACTAATATTAGAGTTTTCGTAGACATGACGTTAGTTTCATGTGCTCTACCCGTGAATCCGCTATACTGTACGTCAACTCTACAAAGGTGAATATAAAAAAATAATATTGAATCAACTGTTGGGAATTCGTCTTGCCAAATTAGAAAAGAAAACAAGTAAAATTAACTCATCTTCATTCAGCAAGATGGAATAGTTAATAAGTTGTAATTGTTTTATTTATCAGTCTCTGTACTTGAAAAGTTGGTGGTATACTCGGTGGAGACTATTTCAGTAGGCTATACTGGTATTCTGTTTTGCCCTTCACCAAAATATCAAAGTGATCCCACTTGATGTTATGTCCAGTGGTTTTGATGGTCAGCAATAGCTGAGGTATTATATTGTCATTTTTAGCGAGGGTCTTAAAGTGTTCGGTTTTCCTATCATGAAGCCGTCATTTAATTTTACCAATGAAAAAAGCATCATATCATTGGTAATTTAACATTGCTCCTATCAATTGGGAATGGAAATTATAGATGTTACTCCTTGCAGTAAAGAGTATCTTTAATATGCTTCTATTGGTCATAATTGTGTTATATAAGACTACCGAAAACAATTAAAAATAGCGGTTAATAAATGTTGCTTCTAATAGCCCTTGAAAAACCTTGTCGAGATTGGGCAATAAGGCGCAAAGTCCAGCCATTTTTATTGTTTTACATTTTTATTGTTTTAAATGTATTGCAACACATATTTGGTCAATGCTAAAACTTTGCTGCGCAGTCTAAAACTAGAGAAATTTGAAAACTGAGTTTTCCCTCCTAAAACACGGCATCAAATGCGAGTTTTCCGTTCACATGCATTGAACCAGAGAAATTTGAACAATCACTGACAGCAGAAAGGCTCGAGTGCACCCTTAGTCACGTAATTATCAAGACGTTTACCGACCCCCCCCCCCTCCCCCCCCAGGCGTTTTCAAATTCCTCCGGTTGAATACTGCTTTCTACGAGATCCGTTTTCGGTCCGGAATAGTGTGAACAGTAGGCCTAACCGTAGAAATAAAGCTGTGTTTTGAAATTTCTCTGGAGTATTGCAATCGATATATTGAGCTGTAAGACAAGGAGTTCTGTTCAACCTGTTCAGTCCAAGGGCTTGGACGAGTGGTGCACTTGAAAAGGGAGTGAGTGTTACGCAAAAATTAAACTCGGAACTGGCATGACGAATGGGGCGCCGGTAAGAGCCATTAAAAAATTTAGGTCATTCGTCTCCTGTTTCAATGGCGCAAGAATAATTCAAATATTGGTGGTTTTTGCTTGAGGTATATTTTCCGCTTTTGCCGTTGCCAGTGAAAAATACTTGTTCATGAAATAGCCTGCAAACTGGCAGAACTATGCCTCGATAGACTAGCGAAACGAAAAGAATAGAACTCTGAAGGGTTTTAACAAATATAGTACAAAAATTAAGCGAATTTCGACCCAGGCCCAATCAAAACCGACGTCCTTTATAATAAAGTCTACGGTGAGCTGTATCTGAAGTCTTGTTGACGTCAATAAACTTACGCTTGTTTCTGTTATACCCAGTGGGGGGGGGGGGGGGGGGGGGGAAGGGGGGGAACTTCTTTATACAACCTATGTGCAGCCCTAAACTAAGGGCATGTCTTTATTTAGCCATTGTGGTCATAAATTGGGGATCGATTTTGTTCATTTTGGTCTCAAATATTGTATGGTTTTTACGCACTGCTTCTTAGAAGAAGCTACTTTTTCATTATTGCCGATAAGACCATCAACAAAAGTCCTTTACAGTGCCTTTAACATCGGTCTGAACTAAGTAACTACGTATAAAACAGGTCTGAAACAAGGTATTGATCTAAGGGTCAGGTCTCAAAAAGGGTATCAAATTTTTGATTAAATATATCAAAAATAGGGTAGAGAAAATCACAGATTTTGGTAAGCGGGCCGCACACCCTCACCCAGTTTTTTTCTAGGAGAGCAACCTCCCCCCCCTTCCCGGAGGGGGCTTTTATATTGTTTTACAATAAATATGTTGTACACTACTATATTCTCTTAATTTTTGATAGTGGGACCTGTTTTTCACTTCATTAAATGCATCACTGTTTACACCGGCGAAAAATCAAAGAAACTGTTATCGATACAAACATACTCTTTTATGACGATGGCCTCTCCGTTCCTATCCCCTCCCCGGAGGTGTGCATTGGTTGTACTGAAGTAGCGTGCTCGATCAAAGTCTCGCTTGGCTTGGCAGACAGCCTAAATATCACTTCTTTGATATCGGACGTCAGTTGTTATTAAATCAAGTGCTGCTTAGATGATGTCAAAAGTTTTCAAGTGTACTTGCCAAATCCTGTCTACTATCAACAGTCGACCTTCAGACTTTTAACAACAAAAACTAATATGAGGAATTTTGTGCTTAGTCCTACACAGTTTATATATATACGTCTTTACTGAATGCAACTAAATTTGAAATGCCAGAAACACATGTGTTTATTTATTGCGCGGAAAGTAAACCGGTTCATTTCTACACCTTGCATGGTAGGTTGACACAGATAACAAACAACAAACTTGGCAAAAAATTGGCTAAACTTTTCAAGCCGTTTAACTGCAACTGTGCTCCTTTGATCGACTCAAAAAGGCAAAGTACCTGGTCTTATCTAAGACTTATGCCAGTCCCACCTTCATTGGGTCGCCTCTTTAACATTTTTAGCTGTGTATTATGCCCCGTTCAGCTACAAATGGTAATATTTGATTTTGAAGAGGCAGGGACTGGAACCGAGAATGTTGCCATAGCAACATCAAAACGTGAACCATCTGGTATATTTTGTAGGGTGCAACATCCCTGCCAAGTTTCAATAGCATTGCTTCATTATTGGCGGAGTAATTTTGTGTCACACTACTGTACTTGCACAACCGATGACATCATCAGTGACCAAAGTTGCATTATAGGAAAACTTGAATATCTCTGGAACAGTAAAGTGCTATCACTAAAAGAAAAATGCCATTTTACTCTAGTTTGAAAAGCCTTTTAAATGAATGTATTTTTTAAATGGCTTATTTTTCGGGCCATGTGCACTTTAACAAAATGAATTATTACTGCTTGCGGAAGAGCAACCATTTCTTGGAAAAATGGACGGGTTAGACATGGAGCGGTCGCAAGGACACACCACATTCCAAATCAAACTGGCTATGAGTCACTCAACTTGGAAAATGGACTCGCTTCGTGCATCCACAGCTACTTTGACAATGTGATAACGAAATTCATGATCAATAACAGGACAGACGCATAAAAAACTGACGTCAATTTGTTAATTTGCCAACACGGAAGAGAACTGGGTACGGGTGCCGTTGTGCAGTAAAAAACAAATCTATTTAACAATTAGATTATGAGCTCGAAATTTCTATGAGGTGATAGTTGATGAGGCCGAAGGCCGAATCAACTATCGCCTCATAGAAATCGAGAGCGAATAATCTAATTGTTTTAGTAGAATTCTAACTGAAATTAACGCAAATAACGGTTTAAAATGATTTTCCCACGCATCATTGAACTTTACCCTTAATCGAAACTGTCCTTGCCAAATTTGCAGTTCTTTGCGCGGGTACCCGCTTTTTCAATATTTTAAAGTTTTTAAAGTCAAGAAACTGTAAATGTGACTCTTTTAGTCTTCTCAGGAATTTAATTACCCGGTTGCATCTAAAATTTCTTCCAAACGTCGGAAAAACTATAAAAACATCGCATTTCGTGGTCGACTGGCAGCCACTGCACTCTAATGGTTGATAGTATACGAGTAGCTCAGTCAATCAGATTGCAGCATTTTCATTAGTACACTAGTAGAATTCTACTTATGTCATTTAGAACATGGTAAACATCTCCCAAGATAAAATTGAACATTTTTCATTCTCAATTAAAGGTCAGTGTTATTAACTCTTCTTATTTTCAGCAGCAATAAATACCGTGAAGGTTTCCAATTCAGAGACAGTAAAACGCGGCAATACGTCTCTGATTCAAATTTTACAAACGCCAATTACCAATTCATTTTTACATGTTAAGGTGATTCCTCAGAAAATAGAAGTTCCCGATCAATCTTTCGGAAACTTTCCCTGAATGTTCTCTACAAAGCACTGTTTGGAAAAAAAAAACAATAAAAACGATAGGTCACCATGCTCGCTTAAGGACGTTCGCGCCCATTGCTACTACGCATCTCTAGTGCGCACGCTATTCATTGGTCACGCGCTTGCCATGTCATTTTCAAGCGCGCGCACCGAGTCGAAAACTCAACAAAATATAGAGCTGATGACCTTTGCGTTAACTTTGTGTGCGAATATTTTGTTGGATGCACGGTGACCCCCACTTTTTTTCGGCGGGTCACTTCCTTTTCTGATTCTTTCCATTATACTTAAAAACAAAAAAAATCTGTACGTGGGAAGTTTTAATTATTTCTCATATACTATTCAAATAGGGTCGAATTGGTACATGGATACAGGTGTGGATACAGGTGTGCGTATTTTTTTAAGGCTAATTCTAGCTGATTTAATGGCATATGTAGCAAAGATATATCAAATAGGCCTATTTATGCTGTGTTAAACACACACAACTTAGATATGAGTCTTCAACTTAAATATATCCCGATAATAATGAATCCGGCCAGAATCGCCTCAATGGCTGGAAATCCTAGAAATGCTATGATCTGTGATGCGCCTTATCTTCAAAACGAGTTCGGTGACCCCCGATTTTTTTTACGCTTTTCATCTAATCTTATCATTTTCTACCTGCAGTCAAAGTTTTAAAAAAAATCTGTACGTGGGAAGTTTTTGGGCGCGAACGTCCTTAAGAGATATGATGGGTCAATCTTATCCCATTTATGCCTGTACTCGTGCTAATCACGCGCGTTATTCATCGGTCCACGTTTCATTAGCATAGCTTATTAAGCTAATACTTGGGAAAAAACTTGACAGGTAGAAAAGTGCTGAGCGTAAAGAACAATATCATTTAAAATTTGTGGATAAACTACACTATTTAAAACGAAGTGGGCGTAAAACGTTCGTAGAGTCGTTGTTTTTCGGTGGTCATAAATTTGCATCACAGAGTAATGATTGTGTACCTGTAGCTTTTATTCCTTCCGATAATTTTTTTAATTTTTTTAAAATTAATTAGGACAGGAGCCCATCAATAGGAGCCTGCAACTATCCATATTCCTGTCATGGCGTTTTCACAGACCGATCTATTTTCAGTCTGAGTTTATCTTGAATTCAGATCCCCACATGAGCCCCCAGTGACCAATTGCAATCACAAGCACGTACCAAGTCGACATGTTCACGTGAGGCCGCATTGTTTTATCCTTACTGAAGCGTACTCATGTAGACTGGAACTGGCCTATTTCGTCGGAAAAATATCTAAAAACAAGACTGGTCTGTAAAAATGCCGTTGCATTGGCTTATTATGGAAGTTGCAGGCTCCTAGTAATGGCTCCTGATAAGGATAATATGTGCACTATTATCATGCAATAAAAAAATAAAGGTTATCATATGCTCGTTGAAAAGAAAAGGATCATTTATTTAACCTTATCTTGAAGAAAATTTCTTTCGTTGTGTACGTCCACGCGCTCATTTGCACTCGCTAATGACGCGAAAATCGTGTGCAGTAGGGATGCGCAATGCCGTACTGAGGAATCACTTTAACATGGAAAGGGGGACGCCGAACAACCCACGCGAGGTTCATTATATAATCACCATCATCATAAACATCACAAATCTGTGGGAGCTCTGCTTAACATTTTGGTGACTGAACGTTCGAGGTTAATAATTTGTTTATCATATAGCTTTTTGCTTTTTTTTTCAAGCCCGTAATCGGCACGTGGGTGTAAAGGGAGAATAATATAAATACCCTACAATTAGCCAATCAGAGTTCGCGTTATATACCGCCCACAAAATCAAGCCATATATAATAAAGTAAATTAATTTATTAAAATCGTTAATAAATACTCCGTAATTTTCGTAATGTAATGATGTACATAAGTAAAACAAAAAATAAAGAAAAGACATTTAAAATCGAGGGAAAAATATTCCACCTAACGCAATATGAATGATATTTGTCATGACAGGTGAATGAAAAAGGAGATTTCAGCCACTTTAGGAAAAGCCTCAGTTTCGCAGTTAATTTATTAAGTTACTAGTGATATCGATTTCAAATCGATTTACTTTCATTGTATTCTAATTTTTAAGAACGGGGATGGGGCGGCTATTTTCAATTCTATTGTATCAAATAGCTATAATGGAATGCTTAGGGTGCATAAGCATTTCGTTTTGTTTTGTTTTTTTTGTATAGTGTTTAGGATTTTTAATTCTCTTCCAATATTTATCAACGAGCAAACCCAGCTTCAAGAAAATGGTGATCGAGCTTTCAATCAACTGATGATGAATTGGCCAAGCCGTACATACATAGCTTATCATATACTGAACGATCAAGGATGGGACTCGATCTCCTTTTACTGAAGCCTGGTGGCTTTTGTCACGGCATGAAAACGGAGATTTACGAAAATTTAACCTGAGTTCACTAAACTTTCTTAATCTTGGTCGTTTAACATATTTGTATGTATGTATGTTTCATTTGCACAGCGTAAAATATTAGATAATTAGTCCGATTTCAGTTCACACAACAATGCTACTTGTTCTCTGAGAGTGATTCAGTCTTAACGAAACGAAAAAAAGAAAATTAAAAGAACTCTTAAAACTGAGGGCTACAATCATGGACAAAAGTCTTGGGGCAAATTTACATTTGAGGCGCTTTTTCACACGCGCCAAACAAACAGTCAGGCGCGAATTCATCTACACTTGTTTAGCCCCTCCCCCCCCCCCCCCCCCCACCTACAATGTTGTACACGCTCTATTTCTCTAGATTTTCAACATTGTATGGGGGGCGGGGGGGGGGGGGGGGAAGCAACGCATAACAGTTCTTTTTTAAAACTCCGTTTTAAAAACACAAAAAATTAGTGCAATCACACAAGTGTCCCAAGGAATTTTGTCCACGATTGTAGCTTATTATATTCAAGTTTATTTACAATATATCATTTAAAGTGCCTATGAAATGAAAAATAATTGCTGCTGATTTGAAGGTCTGTAAAAAGTACTGCATAATGGCGTTTTCCTTTTTGGCATATCTGTTTTCGTTCTAAAGATATATAAATGTTTTGTGTTATGCAAATTAGGAAAGTGATGACGTAGTAAAACTGTTCAACTAAAATGGTAAAATACTGAATCAAGGATATCTCTTCAAATATTGAAGCGGTAATCTTCAAACTTGGCACCAGAAATGTTCATCACATATGAAACAAAATGAAACCTATGGTGCCCCTGCCAAGGCAACTCTCTTGGCTCCAGACTCTTTCTGTCAAAATCAAAATATCCCGATTTGCAACCCTTTTAAGTGGGATAGGCGGTCCAGCTCGGAACAGACATGGTTCTAATATTGTCTTAACTCTCCTCATTAGATTGCTGGGAGTGGATGATGCTTGGTTAAGACAAAAACTGGTACTTTCAATTCTAATTTAGACAGGACCAGCGGCAAAATTGTTGTCATGGCAACAGCACCACAGGTGCATTTTGTTTCTTTCGTGATGTACATTTCTGGCACCAAGTTTGAAGAACACTGCTTCGACATTTCTAGAGATATTCTTGATTCAGTATTTTACCATTTTAGTTGCACAGTTTATTACGTCATCACTTTCCTAATTTCCATAATACAACAACGTTTATATCTTTAGATCGAAAAAAGGTATTTCAAAAAGGAAAACGCCATTCTCCTGTATTTTTGAAAAGCTTTTCAAATTGCCAGCAATTATTTTTCACTTCATAGGCACTTTAAAAACTCTGCAAAATCCAAAATGTCCGTCCCGCCTCAATTGGACTTCAGTGCAGTCTCAGAAGAGGCTAACCATCTTGCGTATAGGGCTAATATATAGATTTACGCCAGCCTAAAAGCGTAGCTCCCTGGGCCAGGTTGATCAGAGCACGATAAAGCTAACCCAGGGAAAGGTAGAATTTTGATTTGAGTTTTGTAACTTTGCGATGAGGTTTTCTGCATATTGTTTTGCCTCCTGTTTTGAGTTTTAAATCACCATATACACAAAACAAAGCAGCAAAAAACATTTGTATAGGAGAAAAGTTATAATTTGGCCAACTTTTAAACCTGGGTTAGCGCTAACCGGCTTCCGAACAATCCTGCTCTGTCTTCAACAAGTTAACCTGACAGGAGCCCGCTATCCGAATTAAATCCAGCACTTGATCAGCGGTCAACTTCAAAATCACACGCGACCTTGATGAGATCAAAACCTGAGCCCGTGATGTGGTCACGTGATACTGGTCAGTGGATTTCTTGATATGACAGATGTCAATTAAACATTATATGCATGTCTAATATCAAAGCTATGTATAGGAAATCGCACGACCTCGAGTACAATTCGTGATTAATAGGTACGAGTGATTTTGAAAGTTCTCAAAATTGCACGAGCCTTTAGGCGAGTGCAATTTGAGAATTTTCAAAATCACGAGTACGAGAAGGTCGTGTGATTTTTTATTTATAGTACATTCCATAAAATTACGCGTCGTTTCTATGGAAACTTAATAGGTACTCCTACGGAGTACAATTTGGATTAATTGTACTGCTCTCGACCAATCAAAACTGAGTAATTTTGTTGAGTGTACTATAAATGCTCTAATCCAAGACTGCGGGACTTGGTATTAGCTGGATGGCCGCCATGTTGTGCGACGTCGTTCGTCGTCGTCGTCGTCGATGGGCGCACGCGCCCGTGATCCATGCCGCTAGCCATTTTGACCATGAGAAAAGAGCTGCATGGGTTCCTATTTATATGCATACATGTGGTTCTGTTTCTATAATTATGGAGCTCCGCTTGGCATAGCCTGTGAACAGGCTCTCGGTTCGGTTGGTTTAGGGCGAGATAGACGAGTGTAGTCTAGGGCGATCGGGACGAGCCGAGAGCGGTCTGGTGAGGAGGGAGTGCGCAGGGGAGCCTGTAGACATTCCATTGATGCCGCCGTTCCATGATACCAGCTCCTGGTATCAAGATCTGATTGGTTGAATCGATGACTGTTGACAGCTCTGAGATAAATAATTGACAGATCTCGACAACTGCTTGTAAATTAGCATAATTCTTGCCGAGACCGTCAACAACGGCTTCCGTGTGCAATGCACAGTTCACGGACGACAAATTTGAAGCGGCTTTGAGCAATTCTTTGCAACATTTTCGTCATATCTCTTGTTTGAAACGAGAGCAGAAGCTATGCCTGGAAACTGTGGCATAGAAGCGCGATGTTTTCGGAATTCTACAGACTGGTTTTGGAATGAGCCTAATTTTCAATTGCTGCCGCGTCTGTGATGGTATATAAAATAGACAGGCCAAACACGACTCCTACGGTTCGTGACATTCGTCGATTTGCCGTTTTTCGGTCTTCCGACCTTTTTGTCGCTTCAGAAAACTAGAGCCGTTAGATCGTGCTAAGCGGCAAATTTTAAGAAGTCATAGGTCCGCATGATTTCCGCTGTTATCTGCGTGTTGCTTCGTTAAGTTTGACACCTCTGTAATTTGCCATATGTTAGTGTATTGTTTTGGCTCATTTCTATTGCAAGATTTGTTTTTTAAGTCTCCAAGTATTTGCTTTTAAGGGACAAAATATGACATTTACCGTGAACATGTTGCTTACTCGTATTTTATATTGTGACGCCGGGCCCGGCTATCATTAGAACTGTTTGCAAGTACAGTAGGTAGATTCTTATCACGGGTGACATATTTGCCCACCTACGTTTTCCTTCGTAGCTTTACTTCGAGAAAGCTATAGGCTTGTCTGGAGAAATTCTAATGTTTCTTGCAGCTATCTGATCGAGCTTATGTTCTTGGAGCTCGATGTATAGGTTTATTTCTCCATTGGTTGTTCTAGTCCCACAGGATTTAAATTTAACATTACGCGCAAGTCTGTCGACTGTGTTGCGTGTTTTATATACCATTGTTCGTTCGGCTTAGTTCTGACTGTAGACCTCTTAAAACTTGCCGCCTATTGTAGCACGATCTAACGGCTCTAGTTTTCTCCTTTTCTCGTAGGCGTCGTGTTTGGCCTGTCTCGTTTATTTACCATAATTTATTACGGTAGATTGTTATAAAAAGCCGATTCATCAGCGCGGGGAAACCCATCAATTTTGACAGGTTTAATTACCTCCTTGGACAGATATATAACAGGCTAATCACTAAGGGGCGGAACGGTACATTGAAAACAATGTCTACAGGCTCCCCCGCGTCCCACTCGCTTCGCTCGCGGAGTCAAGACGCTCCGACTCCCATTCGCTCGCCGATTTTTTTTTTCCGACCTCGCTGGGAGCCTGTTCGCAGGCTACGCTTGGCGGTCCTTCGGGCCGCCGGAGCTCCGCTGTAATTAACTTTCTACACAGCTCTCGCCTTACTATGTTACAGAAGAGGACCATCTGACACTATCCCCCAACATCTTTGATTACTCTAACCCCCAGTAGATTTTTATTTCAAGCAATGTTGACAACAGCATTAAATTAATATCAAGTTCTCGAAAATAGTCAGTTTTTAGCGTTAACGTGCGGTAGTCTCGAGCGTATGAATCTCTGTAGCTCTGGAGTGAAGTGAAGTGAAGAAAAGGCAAAATGATTAACGAGATAACGGCCTCAAATGTAGCGCTTTTTCTGGCAAAGTATAACAGGGGCTACATACTCGTTTGCCTTGTCCAAATGGCATATGTTGTCATTCCACTTCCAAGTAGGGCCAATGGGCGAGTATATGTGTGGGCACAATTTTCACCATTGTTTCGTAATTATTAGGTTCTCCACTGTTCCATGAAGAATACTGGCCCGCTAATAGAGTGTCATCGATCCAGTAAAACAAATTGTCAGCTTTTCTATAAAGTCCAAGCCACGCACCCCATTCTTGGACTGTTTGCTGCTTCATTATCAGGTCAAGTATGAAGTTATTCTCCTCTTGTGATCTGATTATAGCGAGGTCTCCTCTCAGATTCTGGCAAGTCGTTCGAGCGTCGCTCCAGTTAAGGGTCGGAGTGTCGATGACGTGGTAACATGAATTTCCATGAAGAACCCAATCTTGTGGACAACCTAATTGGGCGAAATATAAATTAGGCTGAGGTTGTGGTCTAGGTAACGAACGTAGAAGGAATTTTTAACTTTCTTTCTTCGAGGCTTAGGGGACGAAAGCAAAGAAATCACATCGAGGCTAGAATGTTAATGTACCGAAATTGTCCTCGGCATTGCAGTAATGCGTCAGACTACTTGTGAAACTACAGAAAAAAGGTCAACCGCTTTGCGGACTCTTGTAATTTTACTATTAAAGCTAACTCGCCTACTTCTAAAGTGGTAATTCATGCAAGCAGGAGCCATAATGGGGGACGGAGACCGTAAGTGCGCGGCATTTCTAGCATTAGGGCTGTCCCTATGATATGGGACAATGTTTTTAAAGTTTTAGAACAAACTGCGCCATCGCCTGCGGCACACGCACGTACATGCTGCGAGGATTTTTGCGGATGTCGTGCGGGGGAAATGGCGTCCGAAATTCCCGAAAGCTATTATGCTTCTGGCCCACACTCAACGCGTTTATGTCTGTTGGAATTTTGTTCAAGTGATTTCGTCGTAAGCTTCTCCAGTTTACGTTAAGTTAGGCAGTGTCGAATTTAGGTATTTCCCGCCTTATATCATTATTTAGAAAACAGTCCTAAGAAAGCACGCGCCGCTGATTGGTGAAAATTGTGTTTGTATAACTCGATGGAGACACAGAACTAGCGCGCGCTTGTTGACGTAGTGATGGCGCGAGCAAAGAGAATTTACATTTCGATAATCAAAGTTAACAAGTTGTTTTCCTTTTTCTCGTCGTGGTGTTTTCTAAAAGAAATAGAAAACATGTACATCGTGTTTGTATCGAGTTATACAAACACTCGTGAAAGTTTGGGAGAACTCGAAAAAGCTGTGGAAACACTCGCCTGCGGCTCGTGTTCCCACAGCATTTCTCGTTCTCCCAAACTTCCACTCGTGTTTGTATAACTCGATACAAACACGGTACATGTTTTCTATTTCTTAATCATAGCACTCATAATGATATGCGAAGTCGAAATACGCTTAATAATAGGTTTTTTATGGCTGGTTGAGGCAGTCTCACGTGCAATTATGTAATCACTGATGATAAATTCTGGTTTGGCGCGAAAATAATTCATTCTCTGAGCTCAGTTTTCCGCGGAGCCACGAAGACGTGAACGGCCCACCCTCCCAACCAAAACTCGCGTGGGTCGTATCTTAAACACTTCCTATGTCAAGCTGTCCCAGCTTGACTTACTCCGCTGATCAATCATTTTTTCCACACCTTATTACAACTGAACATGAATATGAATGTTGGTGCATAGAATTCTGACCAAGTTGTGTTCCGCCGCTTCTTCAACAAGAATTTCACATTATTCCACTCTAAATTTGAACGAATGAATGAATGTTTATTTGGCACGCAATAATATACATATTAACAATAATAAGAGTGAAGTTGTTAAAATGTAAGAAAGAGGGATGAATATTACTGTAACAATAATTGTGGCGAGGAGACACCAAGAAACCACCAGGCTTATAAGAAGGGCCCCCTCACATGCCTATCATTAATCTAAATAATCTTACGCAATGCTTGTGCGGCATAACTAACTCAGTTTTTTTTTAAAAAAGAAAACCCTAACATAATTTTCTTAAGGTTCAGATAGCTAGATGAATTAATAATTGATCCAGAAAGAGAGTTCCAGATTTTTGGACCTTGGTAAAGAATTGTAATTAGTGCGACAAAAATGTGGCCGATAATTGTTGGCTATTCTAGTACCGTAATTGTGCACTTGGCGGCTTGTTTCAAATAAATTAAAAAACATCGAAGGCAATAACTGATAATGATAATAAAACATGAAATTTGAAATGAATTTATTTGAAAAATGGCATGATGCCTAGTTTTGCAAATAAAGGAGCAGAATGCGCTCGGTAATCCGAATTTGTTATCGCTCGCACAGCACGCTTTTGCAAGGAAATATTCCATTTAAATTGGAAACATATGTAGAAGACCAAGTAGAATTACAATAAGTGATATAAGGGTAAATTAGTCAGTAGTACAAGGCTAGCTTAGTTCTTGAAGAAAGGTGGAATCAAGATCTAAGTGTAATACCAACAAATTTTTCGATTTGCTTTGAGAAAAAACTTATTTGATGTTTCCAAGTACTATGCTCATCAAGATAGACACCCAGAAATTTGGTTACATTTGTTTGTTTTAGTAATTGAATTCCAAAGAAAATGTTAAAATCATGATTAGTTATTCTCTGTCTTGGTTTGAAGATAACATAATTAGTCTTTTGATATAACTGAGAGCTTGTTACATTTCAGTCACATATTATAATTGCGCAGCTTATCATTTAAAGAGATTGTACCCTTTTTGGGCCTGAATGCGAAAAAAAAATACTGGTGTCATCTGCAAAAAGTAAAGGCTGAGTTTACTGAGAAGCATGAGGAAGATCGTTAGTATATAATATGAAAATAGTGGATCTAAAATGGAACCTTGGGGGACAACACATTTAATAGTCTGCTTAGAGGAACATGTAGAATTAAATTGAACAAATTGTTGGCGACAAGAAAAATATTTTTTAATCCACTCCAAAGCCAAGCCACGAATTCCATAATGTTCCGACTTGCAGGGAATAAGGCAGAGAAGAAGAACCAAGACTCTTCTATGTACTTTTATGCTCTGATTTAATGGAAAAGGTGTGTTTTTCAGGGTCGAGAATTTCTTTAATTTCGCGCTGTCAGTAAATAAAATCCGCTCGCCGGCTAATTACACGCATATAAACTTTTGTGTTTGTTCTGTAGAGAAAAGTTCTGTAAGAAAACTGTTTACTCCGGTATCAAGTTAATTTGTGAGTTTGCCGGCAAACCGTCAATGCTTTATCATAACCAAAACCTGTTCATGATAGTTTCTTATTGTTTCTACTCGTTTGGCCAGTTTGCAAAAGTTTTTGAAAGGCAAGTTGAAGCGTACGAGTAGTTCATTTGCATAGTGCAGCGCGTGCACTTTTAAGTCCGAGTCGGTGTTTTCAGATTGTCAACAAATCGTGACAAAGATTTGTTTCGTTGTCTTTTGTGCTGAGATACTACGACAATTTTCACCAACGTTCACCAAAAGGCTGCTAACATCATGTGTGGTTCTTTCACATAGTGAAACTTAACACTGCGAAAATAAAATAGACAAGGAGTTTTGACTCAATCGAAATCTTTATTCCAGTCGATTAAAAGCGTCATGGTAACTTTTCTGATTATTTCTGCTGTATTCCCATATTTTCAGCTAAGCGTTTAATATGTTCTCAAACATTAATCAACCTTAAACATATTCAAAAACTAGAAATATTATATGAATTCGATGTACGTTTTCACACCAAAGTGCGAAGTCCAATTTGTCATGTTTTACTAGCTAGCTGTGCAAAACACGCATCAGCGAGCGCTCTTATTCACTGACAACAGACAATTTATTGGATTTTTACACAAACAAAACTAAGCAGCATCTAAAGACATAAACCTATTGTCACTTATTGGGCCTAAACGCTGCTATATCCAAACAGTTTTTTTTCTGTGTTATGGAAACGCTTTTAATCTTCTTCATATGTGAAATTCAGATTGGAGTAATTTGAAGTTCTTATAAAAGGAGCAGCGGAACTCAACTTGGTCAGCGATATAAAGCGAGACATACCTAAATTCGACCCTGTCTTCACTCAAACTGGAGCAACTTACGGTGAAAATACTTAAGCAAAATTCCAACAGCCATAAAGGCGTTGAGTTGTGGGCCAAAAGCATAAACGATTTCGGGAATTTCGGACGCCATTTCCCCTGCGCGACATCCGCGAAAATCCTCGCAGCAGTGTACGCGCATGTGCCACAGGCGATGGTGCAATTTGGTCTAACAATAGAAAAATTGTCCCATATCATGGGGCCAACCCCAATACTAGAAATGGCGCGCGCTTACGGTCTCCGTCCCTGATTATGGTTCCTGGAAACATGACAAACTGGACTTCCGCACTTTCGTACATTGAGCTAATACAATATCTCCATAGTTTTTTTAATGTCTTTAAGGTTGATAAATGTTTGAAGACATTTTAAATAAGATAAGCTGAAGATATGATGTTAGTAGCCTTTTGGCGTCGGCGAAAATTGTTGCAGCATCTCAGCACAAAAGATAATGAAACAAATCTTTGTAAAGATTTGTTGACAATTGAAAATACCGACTCCGACTTGGAAGTGCACTCCTATGCAAACGAGCCATTTACAGTTGTACGCGTCAGATCGGCCAGTTCAAAAACTTTTCCAAACTCGCCAAACAGGCACAAACAACAAGAAACTATCAAAAACAGTTGCGTATCAAAGTTGCGTCTCATTATGTTTATCAAAAGTTGCGATAATATAATATGTAAGTCTTGTTTTCGGTCGTGAAAAACTCACATTTTCGATTAGCTCAATATAGGCACTCCGGTTCTTATTCCGTGCAGTATTTCTTTCCATCGCTGTGAAAAATGCGCAAGAGAGTCTCGTAACTCTTACCATATGATCACGCAACGTGACAACATCCACGCGAGAATCCACGACACTTGCGTGGATCAGCGCGGATATATGGCGTCAGGATGGCGCAATTTGTTCTAAAAATAGAAAAATTCTCCCATATCATAGGTGCGCGCGGATCCCAAAACTTACGGTCTCCGTTTCCGATTATAGCTCCTGATGCAAGACAAAAATTATGCCATTATGATCGCTTGTGTGGGTTTGACATCTGCACATTGAATAAAAAGTAGTTTTGCTAATTACCTCTCTTAACTTCGCATCTGTCTCCAGTCCAAGGCTGTTGGCAGGAACAGGAAAAGGTTTCGTTTTCGTTTTCGTATAAACAAGATCCGCCATTGAGACAACTGGTGATTAAACATCCCTGAAAAAAAGGGATAAAATCAGTACGTTGAGAAAACAGATCCATGTAAGAAACATAAAAAATTATTTTTACATTTCTGTCTACTTAGTCAGTGATGATTGAACCATGTTATTTATTTTGATAAGCAAAACAAGAAAATAGAAGTGTAGATATTGAATTGCAATACGGGTAAATTTCCATCAGTTCAGCCGCAGAAAACGATAGAACACGTGGATTCACTTAGCATACTGGCACAGGTTAATGTAAAAATATATGTTTTCTTAAAATTCCTATTTGCCTCAGTTTATCTGATGAGTCACGCATGTATAATGGGCACGAAATAAAGGCCAACATTTATTTTAGCTAAGGGCAACATTTTCACTTAGCTATAACGTTGACTTTTTCAGTGGTCGGCTCGATTTTCAGTTCGTTCAATTCCCTATCTGTATGTGGTTGGTATGATTCAGCTGAATAGCGAAGCGCGCGAGTGACGTCATGACTCAGACAAGACTCAGACAAACAAACTGGAATGGTGGATGATTTTGAAGATTTCTTTAAGAGCAAAACCCTGTGTTCCTAAAACACTTGTGAAACGAAAATTTCGCTTATATTCCGTGTATTTCCCTCAGAACAAGCTTATGTCGACTGAGTCTCGCGGGGAATTCGGTGATTTGCATTCTATTTTTAGACTTCGCGTGCTTCGCTATTGTCTCCGTTAAAGCGGATTTCCAGTTCGTACTGCGCAGTCTCAGCGCTCTAATGTTTGTGAGTCTCACAAACATTAGAGGCAAATCGATGTTATTCGTTACGAACTGCTTACCTTATCTTTGAGGAGCATTTAAATTCTTTTTCCAACAGTTTCCTTGAGTTTTACAGCTTTGAAGTTTTTTCATCAAGTGATATGAGAAAGAATGAAGCATAAAGCTTGAAACTTTGAATTTACTTCATGCAAGTAGATGCGAAATGCTACATTTTGTGCCGACGTCTTACATGAAACAAACAAAAGTCGTAAACAAACTTCCGAGAGTGTGCGGAACGGACTGGAAATCATCTTTAAACCGTAATAAAATTTTGTTTACCTTCAAGAACATTGAAAAAAAGACCCCTTGCTGATCGACAAACTCTGCATCTTCGTCGATGAGGGAGATGTCGTGCTTGTTCAGTTCACAAGTTCCTTTGCCGTCGTTCTTGGATGACATCTTGTAGTTTGTAGAAGTACACCAAGCGTATCTCATACATTGTTGGTTGCACGATAACAAACTGGGAGAATCAAACCGTTTGACAACGTATCCCTTAAGCTGCTCATTTTCCCGCGTTGTAAAATATGATGAGCGGGAAAATGTGGAGTCAGCGTTCACTTCAGCGAAGAAAACAGAGATGGCTTGAAACAAGAAAAGTTTTAACGCAGATTCACATTTCATTGCTGAACCGGTACTGTGTGAAATGCGTACTCGGAATGAATTCTTTCCATTAGAGTGGTTTTTGAATTGTTTTAACAGAACGGCCTAATACAACTTTTTTAAAGTTTGACAGGGTCTGCAATGAAATGATTGCTAATTAAATATAAATAGTCCCATTTAGAAGGCCACTCGCTGCATGTTAAATTTATAAGTCAAATTTAATTAAAGAAAAGCCATTAGATCACGAACTGAACCTGAAACACCTGTTTCCGATAAACGGAAAATCTACATTCAGAGTTTAACACTACACACTTAACAGTCAGTTTTCCTAGATACGTCGAAGAATCGCTCGGTACTTTAATTTTAAAAATACTACACACTCTCAAAGGCCATTCATAGGCCAGAAAATACAAATGAAGTGCTTATTTTTAATTCAAATTTAAAAAAGAGAACGTTTTTGGATCCCGTTTTACTCATCGATTTTTGATAACCAGTTGTCATATTGATGTTCCATGTTTAATCGACAAGTGAAAACAAACCTTTTTTTATAAATTTTTGCCAACCATCTTGCACTTAATGACAAGCGGCATTTTTTGATGTACGACAGGTGATGGATAAAACACGTAATTACTAGTGCCGAGGGAAATAGTTAGTTTTGTCTTCCCAAGAATCCCCGTGTTTCTCGAGACGAAGTTCGGGGCAACATCCAGATTCAAAGACTGAAACAAAACCAGGTTTTCCAAGAAACCAGTAATTTAGTGACCAATAACAGGTTCGTTAACCCATAACCCCAGCTATATAACAATTTTTAGTGAATTCTTTTTGTGTGGTTTTTTTTTTACATACTGAAGAATCTGTTGCTTCAAATTTCCATAATGTCCTACATATTTTAGCAGGGATAAAATTTTGCAAAAAACCCTGCAAAACTGCCTGGTAAAATGATAATTTCTAATAAGTTAAGAAATATTTGCATTCATCAGTAAGTCTTAATGTTAATTAAGCCGGCGTCATTATTTTCCTTTCATTGCAGTCTTTTCTTGAAGAACAACACCCCTGCTAGTTAATATATTGGCTGAGAAGTACAACTTGGCAAGTTTGCAAGTTTATCATGCTATCCTTCCAAGAAATTTGGTGTAATTCAAGTGTCAGATTTCCCTAATGATAAAGGTTTTTTTAAACTTTTTCTCATGCCATTTTCTTGTCATTTCAACAGCTTACAACACATGGACAGTCAAGGACAAAAAAAAACTATCTGTCGGAGTTTACATCAATAGATTGCCTTACACCCAGAAACATATTAAAACGAAAACGAAAAAATCCTTAAAGGAGTAAAAAAACAGGACGGAAAAGATATCCATCGAGATATTTCATTTTTTTGTTCGCCAGAGTAAAATCTTCATCTCTTCTCCAAAAAAAACAAAATCCTTCTTATAAAGCCAAAAGAATGGAGCCAAGGTTTAAAGCATTCAATTGCACCAAAGCGAGAAAAATATGTATTATTTATTTTTTGTTAAACCATAAGACCAAAATGGCGGCCTCTGATTGGTGGCAGTGATATCAGCGTAAATCATCGCTGTCATTTCTGGGGTACTAAGGCCAATAAATATAAAACTAATAATAGCAATTTCCTACCTTTCAGTATCTTTTTGAATTTTCCTGCATCGTTTTCATTGTGTGTTCTTACTTGAGTTTGCATCATGAAATACTTCGACACCAGAAGATGACCAAAACATCGTCAACAAGTACCTCAAGAAGGACTGGAACGATCAAATGCGTTTGTGATGGGTGCAGTTCTGCTGTGTTTTGTATCTGGGGTTTTCGTTCTCGCGAGAAAAACATTTCAAACCATGCTTTTTGTTTAATGAAATAAATAGAGTGAAAGAAAAACACTATTTTAATGCGGAAATTGTTCCAAAAGACACCAAATTGTGTCTTGATGTTTTTTTGTTTTGAAGGGATGAAAGTATTGTTGGTTCGTGAGACTTTTTCTCAACATCACTTTTATAATAAATTTAGAACAATTTTGGATTTGAAGCGCTTTTTCGAAACTCTTAAAAACGGCTAGATAGATATTTTTAAAACATTAACCCTGTATGTTTATGGACCTGGACCTTGTTTAAATTTGTCGATGAAGTAGGGGCTCGAACCCACGACGAAGTTGACAGAACAAACGCAAAACTTTACACGTACAACTAGCGCAAGCAGATACGATTTATTCACAGCGCGAAATTGAACAAATTTTCCACCCTGAAAAACTCACCTCGTCCTTTAGTTCAGAGCATAAAAGTACATAGAAGAGTCCTGGTTCTTATTCCCGGCCTTATTCTCTGCCATCGCTGTGAAAAATTCGCAAGAGAATCTCGCAACTCTCACCGTTTAATCACCCAACATGACAACATCCACGCGAGAACCCATGACATATGCGAGGATCAGCAAGGATATACGACCTTAGGATGGCGCAATGTGTTCCAAAAATAGAAAAATTATACCATATCATAGGTGCGCGCCGATCCCAAGATTTACGATTTAACAAATTGACGTCTTTTTTTTATGCGCCTGTCCTGTTATTGATCATGAATTTCGTCATAACATTGTCAAAGTAGCTGTGGATCCACGAGGCGATAGCCGAGTGGATCCGCAGACTACTTTGACAATGTTATGACGAAATTCATTGTCAATAACAGGACAGACGCATTAAGAACTGACATCAATTTGTTTTTTACGATAATAAATTGTCGAATTGCCCGCTCTCTCGTCGCATGAATTTCAAATTCATATGTCTGTCCGCATATTAACAATAAAATTTAACCAACGAGCGCGCGTGAATTTCTGCAGTTATCGTAAAACTCCTTATCACATTTTTATAAAAAGAGACTGGCATGTGTAGCTTACCAAGCTTATTATAACTTAGCACCACCAAGTATCAGAAAACCCTTTACTAAGCATGCGACGAACTAGTATTTCGATCTAACCCATACTTACTGGAAAGGAAACAATGATTCCTTCACTCATCGAGCCAGTATAATTTGGAGCAGCCTACCTGTAAAGATCAGGTCTCCTTCCTTTTCATCGCTTAAAGCAAATCTTGTAAAGCACTCTAAATCTATGAAAGAATATCTTTTGGTTGTAGTTCTTCCAGCACATTTAAGAACACTGATGATTTTACATTTTTTAGATGTTATTTTTGATTTTTATTTGTGATTTGCTATATCTGCGATATGTCTCTTTGCTCAAATTAATATGAATTGTAATCACCTAGTTAGTGTATTTTGTAAACATTTATTTATGCATAGCAGGTGACCACATCAACCTTTTCTGCCATCTTTTAACCTGCATTGTTAAATAAAGTATATATATATGGTTCCTGGTTTCGGTCGATTTTGTGTTGTCTTTGTTAACTGCCGTTTGTCTGAGACGGCAATCTTAATGAATTATGGCTCCTAAACCGACTTCATTGCTAAAATGCGACCGATACAGTTAAGATTTAATTGTTCAGCTTCCAACCAATCAGAAGCGAGTTTTACGATAGCAGTTTTATTAGGCACCAAAATATGCTCGGATATTTGTATTGTGACATTATCTGTTCCTCGAAGCTCAGTAACCACGCCCTCGGAAAACTGTCCGCGGACAAGAGTCCTAGCATATTTTCGGGCCAAATGGAGGCTATTGTTTATAATTGTATGATTTGTATAGCGTAAAAAGAAATAAAAATTGAGAAGAGTGCGATTTCAGTTTACACAACCGTGCCACTTGTTCTCGAGCTCTAAGAGTGATTCACGTCTTTACGAAACGAGCAGGCCTATATCAGAGGGTCGGCTTATGACCAGCCGCTGAATAGTGTTTTTGCTAACATATAAATGTCTATTTAATCGGAGGCTGGCTTAATGCTCGACCGGGAGTTAATTATAACGGTAATTTTGCGGTATTCATGTATTCGACGACTTTTTCCTCATGAATGCAAAATAGAGAATAAGAAAGGGAAACAAAAATTAATAGCTTTTAAAAACATTTATTGGCACCTAAAGTGAAAAAACGTTTACAATATATATCATTTGTTCATTTAACAACGAAAATCCAAAATGTTCGCCTCAATGGGCCCTTTGCAGTTTACGATCACATGGTACAAAAACCGCCATGCTGGAGAGCAAACTGCCCACTGGGACCTCCAAAACAAAGCAACTTAACTAAATATTCTTTTGTTTTGGAGGTCCCAGTGGGCGGTTTGCTCTCCAGCATGGCGGTTTTTGTACCATGTGATCGTAAACTGCAAAGGGCCCATTCGACTAACAGAGGAGGCTAAACATGCTGCGTCATAGTTTAAGGCTAAAACTTTGTATACAGCTCTCTCCACCCTATGTCATATACCCTAAAGAAAAGAAACGCATTTGACACTATCCCAAAGAACTTTGAACTTTCTAAGCCCTAGTAGATTTTTTATATTTCACAATAATGTTGACAACAGCGCTTAATGAATATTAAGTTCTCGCAAATAATCAGTGTTAGGCGTTAACATGCGGTTGTTTCGAGCGTAAATAAAGCTTCTAAATCTCTGTAGTTCTGTCGTAATTAAAGAAATGACAAAATGCTTAAAAGTGTATTGACCACCTTAAATGCATCGCTTTTTTCTGGCAAAGTACAACAGGGGCTTCATACTTCTCTGTCTCGTCCATGTTGCATAGGTAGTCATTCCAATTTCCAAGTCTGTCTTTTGGGCGAGCATACATGTGGACACATGTTTCATTACTCTTTTCCCAGTTATTAGGTTCTCCAATGTCCCATGCAGAATACTGGCGCGCTAATGGAGTGTCATCGATCCAGTAAAACATATTGTCTGCCTTTCTGTGAAGTCCAATCCACGCACCTCGATCCTGAACTTTTTGCTGCTTCGTTACCAGGTCACTTGTGAAGTT
>JAHPZR010034555.1:30000-42500 GCA_019787425.1 Platygyra sinensis
ATCTTTTCGTTCAGATAAACATTGCAATTCGGCATGTAATCGCGGGAAATGTTTTAGATCTCTCGCTTTCAGGTGAACATACTTCCGGGAACTTTCTCAGTTGTGGTTTTCACTTGTTTCCCTCTCCCTTCGCCAGACAGATCAGTTTAAAAGCGTCCTTGCACTAACAAATGTAACATCTCCTTGCCCTAAAATACCTCAATAGGCTCTCCTAATTTATTAGTAATTGAAATTCATGAAAAGAAACTCACTAAAGAAATGTCAAATTTGAGTAGTGAACAAATGGTGCTGACATTGACCGCAACTGTTTACACTACCGGCCTTAGCTACAACCAAAATTAGAGCACGCTTATAAGAACCAAGATACATGTAATGAAAAGACAAGGTGTTGAAAACGTATAATATAAGGCCTGGTTTAAACGTCGCCTTTTACATGCGCCGAATCAAATACTAATTTCAGTCGACTCGAATGAATACGTTCGGCTGATTTGATTTAAACGTCGCATTATTTTGCCGAATAAAATTGCTGAGCGCGAGCGACGTGTTTTAAATTCCCATTCGAGCAAACATAAATTATTTACATAATTTCAATTCGATTCGGCACATGTAAAATGAGGCGTTTAAATCAACTACCGAACTTCAGTCGAATATTCGACTGGATCAGTCGAATATTCGACTGACTCGCATCGAATTGAAACATGTCGCATTTAATTGATTTAGACGCCGCATTTTACATGCATTTAACTTGGCAATTCGATTCGGGGCATGTAAAATGCGACGTTTAAACCAGGCCTAACCTAACAAGGCTGCCTATTTCTCTGGGAATACGATATTTTAAATCAACCCTGCTTCAACTAAGAATGCGTGATGCGTGACGGAACGGCCGGTAACGATCAGTAGTGGTCAGGTCAGTACCGCAGTAGAAGTCAAAGCAAGGCTTGAGAGATTTCCCGTAAAATAAGTCTCATCGAGTTCTCCAAGCGTTAAAACTCAATAAATCTAATCAGGTAATGTCAAAAAGTTCGCTGAGAAACTTAAACTACATTTTAGTCAACGGATGAGATTCGTCATTTCCACACAAAATGCTGAAATTTTCGCAACTTTGGTGAATTTTTTGCGTATCAAAATTATGAGTGCCCACAACTTTTAATACAGATAATTGAAGCTTAGGCTTAGTACATTACGCTGATAACAGTCATCATTCATGAATCTGTTTGTATGGAGACTACATGTATGTTAGCAAAGATGGAAAAGACGTCTTTAAGAGGATCACGTTAAGACGTCATAACTTTGCTTGCGTCTAAGATAAGCAGATAGTTTTTAGTTGTATAGAAAGCAGAAAAATTGTGCAGTAATTCTGAAAGAATTAGGTTGTTTCATCGAATGTGCGAAGTTTGAGCAAGCATAGTGTAACCCCCAATTTTTGGGGTTTCAATTTCCGGTTTGTGTGGTTTTCGGGGTGCCTACAAAAAAAATTCCTCAAAAAATTAACAAAGCGAATCTATCGAAATAAAGGCCATTTTCGTCCATTGCATATGTTGCTTGACTTCTGTAGAAAAAGTGAAGGCAATCCATTTTCCACGAAAATTTGAGTGGTCGGTTCTTACACGGACATGCTCTTAAAAGCATTTACGCTCGAGGCTACAGCATTTATGAAAGTTTATGAATCTCTGTTCTTCTGGGAAGAAACGGCAAAATGCTTAAGTAGGTTGACGTTCTCAAATGTAGCGCTTTTTCTGGCAAAGTACAACAGGGGCTAAGTACTTGTTTGCCTCGTCCACATTGCAAATGTTGTCATTCCACTTCCCAAGCTGGGCCAATGGGCGGGTATATGTGTGGACACAGTTTTCAGTATTGTTATTGTAGTTATTAGGTTCTCCTCTTGCCCAAGCAGAATACTGGCCCGCTAATGGAGTGCCATCGATCCAGTAAAACAAATTGTCAGCTTTTCTGTAAAGCCCAATCCACGCACCCCATTCTTGGACTGTTTGCTGCTTCATTACCAAGTCACGTGTGTAGTTGTTTTCATCTTCTGATCTGATTATAGCAAGATATCCTCCCAGATTCCGGCAAGTCGTTCCAGCGTCGCTCCAGTTAAGGGTCGGAGTGTCGATGACATGGTAACATGAATTTCCATGAAGAACCCAATCTCGCGGACAATCTAATCGGATTAAATATAAAATAGGGTGAGATTGTGGCTAGGTAACGAACGTAGAAGGAATTTATCACTTTCTTTCATACCAACGTATAGACCAATTTCGGTCAACTAAAATTTCAACATGGCTTCGAGGCTTAGGGGACGAACGGTAAAAGAAATCACATCGAGGCACAGCGCTATTTTAGAATATTAATATACCGAAATTGGTCCCAAAATTAAAACAAAGCTTAAAATTACTCGTGGAAGTACAGAGAAGAAAACACGAACTTGTCGATGGCTATCATGAGGCAGAATCACCTAGCTTCAACTGCGCATTGCCTTTTAGGGGTGACTCTTTATACATGAGCTCGGTAACCGTAGACTGTTCACAGCCTGCCTATTCTTCAACGCACGTGAAAGAAAAAAGAGAGCGAAGCTAGAGAGCGTGAAGTACGCAGGGGTGGAGGAGAGGGGTGCGAATCAGCCCGTTAAGTCTCCCGTTTTGGACTCTTGATTCTCTCCGAGGGATCAACGATCGAAAAACAATACGACAAAATAGAGGGCTGAGAACGGTCAAAGGTTTCCGGGTTGGCTCGGTTACCGGGATGAATTTTGTTGTCTGTTTACATGGGAAATTTCTTCCCAGTCGACTGGGATAAAATACAAGAAATAAAACCAAAATAATGGAACATAAACTTGTATCATTCGCGAACGTGTAGTAGCTTTGTAGACTCATGTAACTCTACTATTAAAGCTAATTGGGATACTTCTGAAATAATACATAGAAGGCAAAAATTATGTTATGTTGCGAAAGCAAAGCTATTTTGTTAAAATGTTTCGTCTTGATCACCCGGGACTCGGGTATAATAATAATAATAATAATAATAATAATAATAATAATAATAATAATAATAATAATAATAATAATAATAATAATAATCATCATCATCATCATCATCATCATCATAATAATAATAATGCTTTATTTATATAGCGCTATTTCCCTTTAGCCCAATAGCGCTTTACAATAATTACAATCAAAAATAAGAAAGATTTACAAAAAGCAGATGGATTGTTACAATTTTCAGTAAACACTATATTAAAACTATGGCTTGGTATTCATCTATGAATTCCAAGGGGCTGGCCTCTTCACAGTACACGAGTCCGTTCAACTGGGCTGGCTCAGTTCTTGACGTTTCTAATTTCTTAGTCGCGCAAATATTCATAGATGTGTTCAAATAAGAAGTCGCGCTGGGATCTCGTCTTTTGCGACCGTTTGTGTGGGTCTTACATCTGCACATTGAATTTAAAGTATATTCAGAATTACCTTTCCTAACTTCGCATCTGTTTCCAGTCCAAGGCTGCTTGCAGGAACAAGAAAAGGTTTGGTTTTCTTTGTCTGGTGAACAAGAACCGCCATTGAGACAGCTGGTGATTAAACATCCCTGAAAAAATTGATAAAATCAGTAAGTTCAGAAAACAGATCCAAAATTTTGTTACATTTTCATATACTCAGTCAGTGATGATTGAAACCTGATTAATTCATATTTTTTCGTTTTATTTATTTCGGTAAGCAAATGAAACAAGAAAATCTTTAATTGTCTCACGATGAGGTTATAGCCGATAGCTAGGCGTGTAGAAATTGAACTGCGAATTTTGTTTGAATGCAACTAGTTTTTAATTATTTCAGCTGCAGAAAAGGGATTAATTTAGCATACAGGAACAAAATAGTGCAAATATATTTGTTCTCTTAAAATTCATATTTGCCCAAGTTTAGGTGACGAGTTAGCGCAGGTATAGCACGCACGAAATATATAAAGGCAACTACTGTATAATTATAAGCAAACACTAATTTTAGCTAAGGGCACCATTTTCACTTAGCTATAACTCTGACTTTTTGGTCGGTTCGATTTTCAATTCGTTTTTTGGTTGCACGATTCAGCTGAATTGTCTCCGTAAAAAGATCTTATTTTTATTCTGTTCGTGAAATTCTGTTTACCTTCAGTAGAACTGAAAAGGTGACTCCTTCCTGATCAACAAACTCTGCATTTTCGTCGATGAAGGAGATGTCGTGTTTGTTCAGTTCACAAGTTCCTTTGCCGTCCTTCTTGGATGACATCTTGTAGTTTGTAGAAGTACACCAAGCGTATCTCATACATTGTTGGCCGCACGATAACAAACTGGGAGAATCAAACCGTTTGACAACGTATCCTTTAAGCTGCTTATTTTCCCGCGTTGTGAAATATGATGAACGGGAAAATGTGGAGTCAGCGTTTACTTCAGCGAAGAAAATATCGATGGCTTGGAGAAAGAAAATTTTCAACGCAGATTTACACTTCATTGCTAAACCAGTATTATCTGAAATACCTACTAAATGAATTGACATTCGAGAGCTTTTTGAATTGTCATAACAGAACGGCCAAATACAACAACGTTTCTAAACTTTGACAGGGGCTGCTTTTATCATGATTAAAATGCTAATTAATCCCAGTTAGAACGACACCGTCTGTTCAGGGAGATAGCTGGTGGGGGGCGGGGGGGGGGGGGGGCGGAAGTGAGGGCCCTGAGGTGCTTATGACCCCCTTTTGTAAGCCTTTTTAAGCAAGCAACTTACAACAAGAGGCAAAATCGACATGGCAATCTGATGACTACCGTCACTTTGACACCCCTGCTGTAATATTTATCAAGTCACCTTTGATAACAATGAGGAATCAGTTCACGAACTAAGCGTGAAAGACCTCATCTATGCCAACTCTCCCGGATACACTGAGACAGAATCTCCCGTTCTCCGATGCGGGTCACTAAATCTCCCGGACAAAACAAATAAAAGCACATAAAATACTCTTTTTTGATATATATCTGGATTTATGAAAACACCGTTTTCATAAATCCAGACATATATATTTTGGCCGATTGTACTTTGGGGAAATTATTTTATATATTGGATGAAATTTTAAGATCTATCTGAAGGTCCCTACTTTGAACAACTTTTTGGGGTCAAAAAAGGCAACATTGGCGATCTCCCGGATTTCAATTTGTTTTAGATTGGCATCACTGACACTAGCCTCCGACAAATGGAAAATTTTGTCTAATCAGAGTCTACATTCAGTTTTGTAGCTAGGTCGAACAATCGGTTAGTATTTTCTTTTGAAAATACTACACACTCCCATAGGCCATAAAAATACAATGAAATACATATAATATATTTTGATTAGTATTTTAAACAATGTTGTTCGATTCTCGTTTTATTCAATGGTTTGCCATGTTTAACCGACAGCGGAGGGAAAATAAAGCTTGTCGTTTTAATTCTTGCCAACCATCTTGCATTGGATGATAAGCCACATTTTCATGTCTGGTACGCACAGGAGATGAAAAAAAAAACCCGCTTAATTACTAGTCTCGGGGAAAATACTTAGTTTTGTCCTCCCGAGAATCTCGATGTTTCTTGAGACAAAACTGAGAGCAATATCGAGGGAAATAGTGTTTTATTACATCGCTGAGGCAAGCTCGAAATTGGACCCTGCATACGTTGTCTGCCTTTCTCTTCTTTTAGAAGGAGAGACAGCGATTTCGAATAATTTCACCAAACGGCGTCAGAATGACTTCAAAATCGGCGCAAGAGACAAGAACGTGACACATTTGAGGTAGGAAAATTTATCTCGCTGCGAAAGTGGTAAGCGCGCAAGGGAGGAAGGGAAGGGGAAAGGAGAAGAGCCGGCGTTTTGCCTCTGGAGCTCTTCTCTCTCCTTCCCGTGGTCCCTTGCTTTCTCGTCCCCAGTTTCTCGTGCTTCGAGCTCGCCTGCTTGCGACTGAGATCGAAGCACCTGAGGAGGAGGCATGCAGGTAAGACCATTGTCAGTTTTTCGTTTGAAAGCTTGTGTACGTTTAAGGACGTTCGCGCCCAAAAACTTCCCACGCACAGATTTTTTTTAAACTTTGTCTGCAGGTAGAAAATGATAAGTTTAGATTAAAAACGTAAAAAAAATTGGGGGTCACCGAACTCGTTTTGAAGATAAGGCGTATCACAGACCATAGCATTTCTAGGATTTCCAGTCATTCGAGGCGATTCTGCCCAGATTCATTACTATCGGCATAAACTTAATTTGAAGAATCATATCTAAGTTATGTGTGTTTAACACAGCATATATAAGCCTATTTGATAGATCTTTGCTACATATGTCATTAAATCAGCTAGAATTAGCCTTAAAAAATACAACTTTTAAGTTACGCACACCTGTATCCACGTACCAATTCGACCCTATTTGATTAGTATATGAGAAATAATTAAAATTTCCCACGCACAGATTTTTTTTGTTTTTTAGTATAATGGAAAGAATCAGAAAAGGAAGTGATCTGCCGAAAAAAAATTGGGGGTCACCGAGCATCGAACAAAAATATTCGCACACAAAGTTAATGTAAAGGTCATCAGCTGTATATTTTGTTGAGTTTTCGACTCCGTGCGCGCGCTTGAAAATGACGTGGCACGCTCGTGACCAATGAATAGCGTGCGCACTAGAGATGCGCAGTAGCAATGAGCGCGAACGTCCTTAAGGAGCACAGTCACAGTATTTTGAGTTATTTTGACCATCAACCAAATTACTGTTAAATTGAAGAAAACCAGAAAATAATACTTTACAAAAATAGAAAAACACCAAAGAGAAAATAATAAACCATAAAGGAACAACGATAGTTACAAATGGAGAAGATTGACAAGGATTACAAACAAAAAAGTTGACAAGTTTAGTTAAACTTTTCAAACCGTTTAACGGTGACGTAGCTCCTTTAACCAATAGTATATGGATAAAATCTTTATTATAACTTTTTCTTGTTATTATACTTTTTATTAGCTTTACGGTGATAGCTACATTTTTTATTTATTTTACAGTAACCTTAACAATTATTTTCCCTGCGTTGAGATATCGCTTACTGTTAAGAAAGAAAAGAACACTCACCTCACAGAGAACTTTGCCTTCGTTGATCTAAAACACTCGCCTTACATGGACGTCCCGTTTACCTGGAAAACCACATTGCATGTACGATCGTGGTTGTTTCTTACAATCGTTTGGCTTCGAAAAATATCTGGGAGGCAACAATTTATTGGTATTACCCAAGGAAAACACCTCATGTAAGTCGTCACGAAGGTGGAACCCCAGTAATACCTCATAAATATCTCGAACACCTTACGGTATATGAAGTAGTTCTCGCCCACTTATACCGCGTGTCATTGTCTCTGTTCATTAATATCATGGTAGTAGACAAAATTAAAACAATATATAGACTTCTTTTTGGCGGTGCTTTTCTTTATCCCTTCTTTGCTTTACTTTATTTCTCTTTAAGTCTCATCCAGTTTCATATAACTTCGACTAGATTTCTCCTAAACAACGAAGACTTGTCCTATAAAAAATATATATACATTAGATAACTTTTAAACTGATTTTTATTTTTACTTGTTCGTGCGACATACAAAGTAGCACTGAATTATCCATTGAAACGTCCTTCCCTATCAGGAAACAAAGCTGGTTTGAAAAAATTCCCGAAAAAATAAAAAGATGAAAATAATAAAACTAATGACAGAGAAAACCTTGAAGTCAGTTGTTTCTTTTATTTACTTTAACAAGTAGATTCTATGTTGCCGCGCTGTTCAGTAATAGATCACAGATGACGTCAAAATGTTGTATTATAATTAAAAAAAAAAAAAAATTATCGGAAGGAAAAAAAGATATAGGTGAAAGAGTGCACAAAACCGTTGCTCTGTGATGCAAATTATGACTGCGAAAACAACGACTCTACCAACGCTTTACATCCACTTCGTTTCATAAAATGCGATTTTTACAAAAATTTTATACAATATTGTTTTATATGCTCGACAGTTTCTACCTGTCAAGTTTTTTTCCAAAGTATTGCTTTAATAAAATATGTTTCGAGCTACCGCGAATTGCAACGTGGACCGATGATTAGCACTGAGAACAGGCATAATTGGGGGAAGATTTGCCCAACACATCTCTTAAGAGAGAATGGTGACCTATCATTTTTTTTCCAAACCGTGCTTTGTAGAAAACATTCAGGGAAAGTTTCAAAAAAATTCATCGGGGAAATTTTATGTCTGAGTACTCACCTTAAATGTAGTTTGCGATAAGCAAAACAAAATCAATATGTTTTAAGTTAATGTTGTTATGTCCTTCAACCTTAATATGTGTCTCTGTTGTCCTGCCGCGACGAAACACTGAGGAATAAGGGATGACCGCCTCAAATTTATTTGTTCTGGCAAAGTATAACAGGGGATTTTGACTTGTCCTCCTCCGACAAATTGCATTTGTTGTCATTCCACTTTCCATATTTCTTTTTGCTCCCTGTGAGTAAAATGTGGACACATTTTTCAGCCGGATCATTAGGTTCTCTACTTGCCCATGCAGAATACTGGCCCTCTAATGGAGTGTCATCGACCCAGTAAAACATATCGTCAGCTTTTCTATAAAGTCCAAGCCACGCACCCCAATTTTGGACTGTTTTCTTCTTCTTTATCATGTCAATTATGAAGTTGTTCTCATCTTCTGATCTGACTATAGCAAGGTCTCCTCCCAGATTCTGGCAAGTCGTTCGAGCGTCGCTCCAGTTAAGGGTCGGAGTGTCGATGACGTGGTAACATGAATTTGCATGAAGAACCCAATCTTGAGAACATTCTAATCAGGTGAAATATACAACAGGATGAGCTTGTAGCTAGCCAACGAATGTAGCCAAAGTTTCTCATGTTGTTCATTTTAATATACTGAATTGGCCAATTGAAACAAAGCGGAAACTACAAAAAGAAAACGTGAAAGCTGTTAATTGCATACCCTGGAAAAACCTTACAATCTTTACAAATTTTTGTAGAGGAACTTGCTGATCTCAAGATCCTACGAGACATTGTAAACTTTCAATCGACTATAAAATGGTTAGGCAAAGCAAACGGGAGGATGATCCTGCTGGTATATGTTGCCGGGTCAGTAGTGATGTAATCAGGAGGGAGGGGGTGACTCTATTGTTTTCGCAGAGACCGACTCATCACTGCCAGTGTGACGTCACATAGCAACAAGTCGAAGCTTCGCTCAGCTTGCCCAGATTTGGCGTCGGGACTCCATTGAATTCAAACAAATAAAAGGATAATACAAACTATTATTGCTCTATTATTCACTAATTTGGCACATGTGTGCAAGCTTTGTAGTGGATGTCTGTGAGTACAACTGTTTGTTGTTTTGTGTGCGTTTTGGTTCCAAATTTCATTGAAAACAAATCGGGTCAAGTGGGGTTACCGCCATCTTGACTTCCGGTCAAGTAAAGGCCACTCAAAACGCCCTCCGTTTTCTCTTCAAGTTTTCAACAGAGGTACCTCATAATCGAAAGTTTTGTTCCTTTTTGATATAACTTTCTAGCCATTGTTAGTTTTTCTCAATGTGATGAGTCATTTTGCTCAACAATCCTTTTGAGTGCGCGGGTGTACTCTCGCGTGTTGTACTTTGTTGGGTTGGTGAAAGGTCAATAGTGTCTGTGTTTACGATTGCGTGACATTAAACGCTTGCTCCCTTCGTCCCCCAGTGGGGTTGTATTTTATGGGTTGATGAACGTAAGGCGAGTAAAACTATTGCTATGAAAGTAAGACGAGTAAAACTATTGCTCCCGCATTCCCGCAGTGGAAAAAATGAATATTAAAACTCCGGGTTTCGGCTCATGGATTATAGCGAAGATATTTGTTTACAAACATTGTTTCTGTTATTTAAATGTTGAAAACGTTAAACGAAAGAACTCTTTGTTTCTCCAGCCAATAATCTCTGGTTGGCATATTAATAACAACAAGTGACGTAACTGATATCTTTGCTATAGAACGAAGTATTTTCATGTGTAGCGCGGTTGTTTCGGCTGGTGGATTTTAGAACGAGGCATATTCATGTGTAGCACGCTTGTTTCGTGTATACATTAAGTTTTCTCTTTTGTTTCCATATGCAAATATTTATTTACTGCGGGACTACGTGAGCAAGCATTCAATGTCACGCAATCGTGGCCGCGTATTCTGAGGTTTAGCCCTTCTTCTTCAAATGCCATTAACTTTGAAGGGATTGTTGAGACGAACCATAAGCACTGAAGGCTTAATTCTCAGCACAGAGCAAACTTAATATATCATGTACCAAACCTCCTATTCTGGGATCAGGACATCTCCGCATTTCTGCGGGGGCTCCGGGAAAACGTTGTCAATTCATTAAATTTTGTCGACACCTCGGCCACTTGTTAGTATGTTTCTACTCAAAATATGAGGCTTTCGAATAACTTATCCTACCGAAAATTACTGCAAAGAAGTCTTTTATATATTTTGAATCCTGGGTAACATTGAACAAAGTAATCGAATCATCAAAAAGTTAGAAATTTCCACATATTTTTCAGTTAACGAACCAAAATAAATAGGCCGCCATAACGAAAATCACCGGCGTATGACGTGACGTCACACTGGTAGTTATGACTAAACCACTGTTTGCCTGGAGACACCCCCTCCCTCCTGGATCTAATCGACTTCACATATAAAATGAAGAATATAAAAAGCAGAAACCGGCACAACGTACAATGATTTTTTTGAAGCTGTACTATATTTGGCCAGCCGAAATTTAATTAGTTAGTTAATTAATTAATTAATTAATTAATTAATTAATTAATTACCTCTCTTGACCTCGCATCTGTCTCCAGTCCAAGGTGTTTTGCAGGAACAGGAAAAAGTTTGTTTTTTATTGTCGGGCAAACATGATCCACCATTGACACAGCTGGTGATCAGACATCCCTGAAAAAAAAAATGATAACATCAACACGTTGAAAAATGCAGATCTAAAATCTAAGTAGTTCTATCTTTCTTTATTCTTCTTTCTTTTCTTTCTACAATTCTGTGTACTTAGTCAGATGTGACTGCAGAAATGAGTACATGGTGTTCCATCGAATTGTTTTTTTCATTATCCATTTGCAAAGTACCGCTGGCTGGTTGAATGATGGGTGATTTGCACAAGTTTCACTTCGCGAAAGTGTAAATTCAGCTGGTGTTGTAGATGGTTGCACTGGACGGGACCCGTGGTTTGCGCGAGACTCGCGCTCAAGAACTTGTCGCTGCTTCCGCCCTCCTTTAAGGCCTATCTCGCACTTTTTGGAATCAACCAATTCATCAAGGAAAAGCGAGCCGAAAGTAAATGTAATTTAGATACCGCTCGCTTATCGGAGCCCTTTGTTTCTTATCGAATTTTCCATGCCGAAGCCTTTCCGTTGAATCTCAACTCAGTTCCAGTTATTACAAATCAATGACTTCAAAATAGTATTTCCCTGTAGTTTCAATCCTTTATCATGTTTTTCATGACTTAACCAGCGCTTTGTTGAGTTGTGATTTGCTCTGTTGGTTGACATGATGCAGTTTGTTTGGTCAACCGAACGAATTACAAACATGGAGGCAGGTAATTCAGTTCAGCAAACATTACCAGTTTTGCGTTTGAAGGCTTGTGTAGACCATTAGATCAAATAATTATTTTTCCGGATTGTCCTTTTCATCAGCTTTACGATGATCTATATTTTCTGTGGTTTTGTTAAAAGCGATGCGAGTAAGAAAGGTTTCTTTAAAACAATTCTCACTTCCTTAATCAGTTTTCGTTCATAATAAGCTAGAAGAATATATATTTATGTCCAGCTTCTGTCACAAACTAAGTGCATATGATATTTAACAATTAGACTACGAGCCCGAGTTTTCTACGAGCAGATAGTCAACGAGGCGCAGCCGAGTTGACTATCGCTCGTAGAAAACGAGGGCGAGTAGTCTAATTGTTTTAGTATAAATTCACCGTAGTCCCATTGCATAAAAAGAAAAAATGTCAAGTAACGCGTAGAAAACATTCACAGTGTCTTATTTCTGCCAAACACCTTGGATTTGATAACATACATGATTTTTGGTATCGTGGTACTGTACATTTTTTTGTGTCCAAAACTAAGACTGTTTTCTTTAACAAATTATGTAGCTTAATACCTTACCTCACAGTGTTTTATTTCTATCTTATCAGAGAACAAAGTTAGACGGTTGGTGAAAAAAAAAGTCAACAAAATGAAATACTGAGATAAATGACAAAGGGAAGATTGAAGATAAAGAGATACCAGGTCCATAGAAAAATTATCTTTCATCTATTTATCTAATTTATGATAAGCAAAACAAAAAAAACAGGTTTTAAATTAATGCTAGAATACTTTTCACCTTTCTCTCGCTTCAGCATAATGAATTGCTCGAGTCGATAACCTATAATGTATAGTGCACGGACACAAAAAAGTATCATTAGTCCGCCAGCGAACGGTTCTGTGCTACGAAATGCAACAACCC
>JAHPZR010034556.1:0-2500 GCA_019787425.1 Platygyra sinensis
CTTTCATTTATGAACTTGACGTTTCGTATGCTCCAACATATATCTTCAGAATTAACGGTTACCAAACCTACAATTAAATTTAAACACGAAGACTTATACCAAATAAGGAAAGTAATGACAATGAAAAAGTAAATGAAAAAAAAATTCGTTCGGCGTTCGGCGTTCGGCATTCGGCAAATTACCCCTGCCGATTCTACTTTCAGTGAAAATTTCAGGACGTTAAAATCTAACTGTGTGCTGAGTGGGTTCCATTGCCATATATACCTTTAGAAATATAATTAATAGATTATTTTCACGAGTAAAAGCCTTTGACCCAGGCCTTAAACTACTTGAGCCAGGTGGGTACAGTGTGTAAGCCCGACAATGTAATTCATCACTTTGCTGGAATTTCGTCTTTGCGCTTTTTTTTGTTTCAGTCATCCTCCCTTGCATGAATATTTTTCTCCCTACACTCCCCCCTCATCACATTTCTAAGGCGAGATTTTACCTGAAGGCTGTTTTGACGTTGCTCAACGTGGCCTTTGTGCCAATAAAGGATAGATTAAATTGGGGAAAATATGAAATGTTGAAGATTTGATGGATTTGGAAAATTGAAATTTGAGAGGAAGAATTAATAGACGGACTCCAAACAGTCCCCTACGAACCTGAGGCTCTTTTTTGAGGGGGTCAACTGTCTGTAGTGTTCCCAACCCATTTTAATCTTAACAATTCCCTTTTCTGAAAGCTACTTCAAATTTCACTCCTAATCAGGTAGAATCCCCCCCTTAAAGCTGATTTCCAGTCCCTACTGCGCAGTCTCAGCTGTCTAATGTTTGTGAGGCTCACAAACATTAGAGGCAAATCGATGTTATTCGTTACGAACTGCTTACCTTATCTTCGAGGCGCATTTAAATTCTTTCTCCAATAGTTTCCTTGAGCTTTACAGCTTTGAAGTTTTTTCATCAAGTGATATCAGAAAGAATGAAGCATAAAGCTTCGCATCGGAAAATGGCGGTTGACATGAAACTTTGAATTTACTTCATGTAAGTAGATGCGAAATGCTACATTTTGTGACGTCTTACATGATACAAAACAGAATTCGTAAACAAACTCTCGAGAGTGCGCAGAACGGACAGGAAATCATCTTTAAGTTAATTTGATTTGATTGCAATCGTGCCAACAGTCAAGTTATGAAGCAATTTCATGTAGGTTAGGTACGATTTTGGAATTTTAGCACCATCATCTTTTCGTTCAGATAAACATTGCAATTCGGCATGTAATCGCGGGAAATGTTTTAGATCTCTCGCTTTCAGGTGAACATACTTCCGGGAACTTTCTCAGTTGTGGTTTTCACTTGTTTCCCTCTCCCTTCGCCAGACAGATCAATTTAAAAGCGTCCTTGCACTAACAAATTTAATAGCTCCTTGCCCTAAAATACCTCAATAGGCTCTCCTAATTTATTAGTAATTGAAATTCATGAAAAGAAACTCACTAAAGAAATGTCAAATTTGAGTAGTGAACAAATGGTGCTGACATTGACCGCAACTGTTTACACTACCGGCCTTAGCTACAACCAAAATTAGAGCACGCTTATAAGAACCAAGATACATGTAATGAAAAGACAAGGTGTTGAAAACGTATAATATAAGGCCTGGTTTAAACGTCGCCTTTTACATGCGCCGAATCAAATACTAATTTCAGTCGACTCGAATGAATACGTTCGGCTGATTTGATTTAAACGTCGCATTATTTTGCCGAATAAAATTGCTGAGCGCGAGCGACGTGTTTTAAATTCCCATTCGAGCAAACATAAATTATTTACATAATTTCAATTCGATTCGGCACATGTAAAATGCGGCGTTTAAATCAACTACCGAACTTCAGTCGAATATTCGACTGGATCAGTCGAATATTGGACTGACTCGCATCGAATTGAAACATGTCGCATTTAATTGATTTAGACGCCGCATTTTACATGCATTTAACTTGGCAATTCGATTCGGCGCATGTAAAATGCGACGTTTAAACCAGGCCTAACCTAACAAGGCTGCCTATTTCTCTGGGAATACGATATTTTAAATCAACCCTGCTTCAACTAAGAATGCGTGATGCGTGACGGAACGGCCGGTAACGATCAGTAGTGGTCAGGTCAGTACCGCAGTAGAAGTCAAAGCAAGGCTTGAGAGATTTCCCGTAAAATAAGTCTCATCGAGTTCTCCAAGCGTTAAAACTCAATAAATCTAATCAGGTAATGTCAAAAAGTTCGCTGAGAAACTTAAAACTACATTTTAGTCAACGGATGAGATTCGTCATTTCCACACAAAATGCTGAAATTTTCGCAACTTTGTTGAATTTTTTGCGTATCAAAATTATGAGTGCCTACAACTTTTAATACAGATAATTGTAGCTTAGGCTTAGTACATTACGCTGATAACAGTCATCATTCATGAATCTGTTTGTATGGAGACTACATGTATGTTAGCAAAGATGGAAAAGACGTCTTTAAGAGGATCACGTTAAG
>JAHPZR010034556.1:7500-10811 GCA_019787425.1 Platygyra sinensis
AATGACTTCAAAATCGGCACAAGAGACAAGAACGTGACACATTTGAGGTAGGAAAATTTATCTCGCTGCGAAAGTGGTAAGCGCGCAAGGGAGGAAGGGAAGGGGAAAGGAGAAGAGCCGGCGTTTTGCCTCTCGAGCTCTTCTCTCTCCTTCCCGTGGTCCCTTGCTTTTTCGTCCCCAGTTTCTCGTGCTTCGAGCTCGCCTGCTTGCGACTGAGATCGAAGCACCTGAGGAGGAGGCATGCAGGTAAGACCATTGTCAGTTTTGCGTTTGAAAGCTTGTGTACGTTTAAGGAGTACAGTCACAGTATTTTCAGTTATTTTGACCATCAACCAAATTACTGTTAAATTGAAGAAAACCAGAAAATGATGCTTTACAAAGATAGAAAAACACCAAAGAGAAAATAATAAACCATAAAGGAACAACGATAGTTACAGATGGAGAAGATTGACAAGGATTACAAACAAAAAAGTTAACAAGTTTAGTTAAACTTTTCAAACCGTTTAACGGTGACGTAGCTACTTTAACCAATAGTATATGGATAAAATCTTTATTATAAATTTTTCTTGTTATTATACTTTTTATTAGCTTTACGGTGATAGCTAGCTACATTTTTTATTTATTTTACAGTAACCTTAACAATTATTTTCCCTGGGTTGAGATATCGCTTACTGTTAAGAAAGAAAAGAACACTCACCTCACAGAGAACTTTGCCTTCGTTGATCTGAAACACTCGCCTTACATGGACGTCCCGTTTACCTGGAAAACCACATTGCATGTACGATCGTGGTTGTTTCTTACAATCGTTTGGCTTCGAAAAATATGGAGGCAACAATTTATTGGTATTACCCAAGGAAAACACCTCATGTAAGCCGTCACGAAGATGAAACCCTAGCAATGCTTCAGAAATATCTCGAATATCTTACGGTATATGAAGTAGTAGTTCTCGCCCACTTATACCGCATATCATTGTGTCTGTTCATTAATATCATGGTAGCAGACAAAATTAAAACAATTTAGAAAACAGTCGTAAGAAAGTACGCGCGCTGATTGGTTAAAAATCGTGTTTGTATAACTCGATGGAGACACAGAACTAGCGCGCGCTGTTGACGTAGTGATGGCGCGAGCAAAGAGAATTTACATTTTAATATCCAAAGTTAACAAGTTGTCAGCCCTTTCTCTCGTCGTGGTGTTTTCTAAAAGAAATGTGGAAGTTTGGGAGAACTCGAAAAAGCTGTGGAAACACTCGCCTGCGGCTCGTGTTCCCACAGCATTTCTCGTTCTCCCAAACTTCCACTCGTGTTTGTATAACTCGATAGAAACACGGTACATGTTTTCTATTTCTTAAATATAGACTTCTATTAAATGGTGCTTTTCTTTATCCTTTCTTTGCTTTACTTTATTTCTCTTTTAGTCTCATCCAGTTTCCTATAACTTCAACTAGATTTCTCCTATACAACGAAGACTTGTCCTTTAAAAAATATATATACATTAGACAACTTTTAAACTGATTTTTATTTTTACTTGTTCGTGCGGCATACAAAGTAGCACTGAATTATCCATTGAAACGTCATTCCCTATCAGGAAACAAAGCCGGCTTGAAAAAATTCCCGAAAAAATAAAAAGATGAAAATAATAAAACTAATGACAGTGAAAACCTTGAGGTCAATTGTTTTTTTTATTTACTTTACAAGTAGATTCTGTGTTGCCGCGCTGTTCAGTAATAGATCACAGATGACGTCAGAATGTGGTATTATAATTTTAAAAAAAATAAAAAAAAATTATCGGAAGGAAAAAAGATATTGGTGAAAGAGTGCACAAAACCGTTACTCTGTGATGCAAATTATGACTGCGAAAACAACGACTCTACCAACGCTTTACATCCACTTCGTTTCATAAAATGCGATTTTTACAAAAATTTTATACAATATTGTTTTATATGCTCGACAGTTTCTACCTGTCAAGTTTTTTTTTCCTAAGTATTGCTTTAATAAAATATGTTTCGAGCTACCGCGAATTGCAACGTGGACCGATGATTAGCACTGAGAACAGGCATAATTGGGGGAAGATTTGCCCAACACATCTCTTAAGAGAGAATGGTGACCTATCATTTTTTTTCCAAACCGTGCTTTGTAGAGAACATTCAGGGAAAGTTTCAAAAAAATACATCGGGGAAATTTTATGTCTGAGTACTCACCTTAAATGTAGTTTGCGATAAGCAAAACAAAATCAATATGTTTTAAGTTAATGTTGTTATGTCCTTCAACCTTAATATGTGTCTCTGTTGTCCTGCCGCGACGAAACACTGAGGAATAAGGGATGACCGCCTCAAATTTATTTGTTCTGGCAAAGTATAACAGGGGATTTTGACTTGTCCTCCTCCGACAAATTGCATTTGTTGTCATTCCACTTTCCATATTTCTTTTTGCTCCCTGTGAGTAAAATGTGGACACATTTTTCAGCCGGATCATTAGGTTCTTTACTTGCCCATGCAGAATACTGGCCCTCTAATGGAGTGTCATCGACCCAGTAAAACATATCGTCAGCTTTTCTATAAAGTCCAAGCCACGCACCCCAATTTTGGACTGTTTTCTTCTTCTTTATCATGTCAATTATGAAGTTGTTCTCATCTTCTGATCTGACTATAGCAAGGTCTCCTCCCAGATTCTGGCAAGTCGTTCGAGCGTCGCTCCAGTTAAGGGTCGGAGTGTCGATGACGTGGTAACATGAATTTGCATGAAGAACCCAATCTTGAGAACATTCTAATCAGGTGAAATATACAACAGGATGAGCTTGTAGCTAGCCAACGAATGTAGCCAAAGTTTCTCATGTTGTTCATTTTAATATACTGAATTGGCCAATTGAAACAAAGCGGAAACTACAAAAAGAAAACGTGAAAGCTGTTAATTGCATACCCTGGAAAAACCTTACAATCTTTACAAATTTTTGTAGAGGAACTTGCTGATCTCAAGATCCTACGAGACATTGTAAACTTTCAATCGACTATAAAATGGTTAGGCAAAGCAAACGGGAGGATGATCCTGCTGGTATATGTTGCCGGGTCAGTAGTGATGTAATCAGGAGGGAGGGGGTGACTCTATTGTTTTCGCAGAGACCGACTCATCACTGCCAGTGTGACGTCACATAGCAACAAGTCGAAGCTTCGCTCAGCTTGCCCAGATTTGGCGTCGGGACTCCATTGAATTCAAACAAATAAAAGGATAATACAAACTATTATTGCTCTATTATTCACTAATTTGGCACATGTGTGCAAGCTTTGTAGTGGATGTCTGTGAGTACAACTGTTTGTT
>JAHPZR010034557.1:0-23473 GCA_019787425.1 Platygyra sinensis
ATTATATAAAAGCAATAGACCACAAGTTTCTATGGTTTATAGGCTGATAAACCACTTGGGATGCTGGTAGAACACTCGAAGAATTCGTAAATCACTCGCCTGCGGCTCGTGATTTACAAATTCTTCTCGTGTTCTATCAACATCCCGCGTGGTTTATCAGCCTATAAACCATAGAAACTTGTGGTCTATTGCTTAAATATATCCAACTATGGATATATAGGTAAAATTCCTCCTCTCTTAATTCAAGATGTGCAAAACTGCAGATCGAGATTTATCGGTGATATATTAGCATGTGCCCAAGTGGCAACTAATGATTTCTGGAATACCAAGAAACTCTCACTGTGGGGGAAAGGGGAGAGGAGATTAGAGGAGGATAATCTGTAGAATGTTTTGGTGCTAACTCTATACCTTTACTGTTCAAAGTACTTGCGACCCATGACGTCAGTCAATGGTCGTCTTCCAGCTGGAAATGTATGACTAAACCCGAACAAGCTCGAATTCACAATAATGGTGATTGCCACGCCTCATGGTGCGGCGGCGTAGGAGACTGGCTTCAAATAGACTTAGGTGGAGAATACAGCGTGAGCGCCATACATACCCAAGGTGCTAGAGATCATTATGGCTATGTGACGATGTACACGCTGAGTTATCAAACATCGGGTGGTAATTCATGGGTGGATTACAACGAGAACGGAATTATCAAGGTATCATTCGACAATTAACCATCTGTCCTGAATTGAACGCAAGTATTGTTTAACCCTATTTGCGGAGATGGGGGGACAGGGCCCAAACCTCTTGAGCCGTTTAAACTTGTTTTTTTTATTTAAGGCTACGAGAAGGCTGTGGTGTATCGGCGTCACTGAAGTTGAGTGTGTGGGGAGTTTTAAATATCTGGGAGTTGTACTGTGGTCTAATTTTAGATGAAAATACTGAACATGTAATATCTATGTTGAACTAAAGATTTTGTCTTCTGCACAGAATTAAGAACTTACTACCATTTAGTACACGTCTTCCTAGCTACAAAGGCCTCTTTTCCGTGTTAGACTCACTGACATTGTATGAAGCGACAAGAATGCTGCCGCTCTAATGAACAACCTACAGTTGTTACAAAATTAACTCTGCGAAACTTATTTTAGATAGACCATCGTCTTCTTCCGCAATGGAGGCACTTAGTCAACTCGGCTGGTGAAGCTTAGAACAACGGAGGCTCTTTTATCGTTCCATGTATGTTTATATATGCGTTAATGGAATAATTTTCCACGGTGCAGAACTGCTGAAGAACAACGAAGTACACAGTTGTAATACACGCAACAAGACGATCTTAGACTTTCATCTTAAAGAAAAAACAAAGAACTTGTTGCCATGTCTTGAAAGACTGTAATAATTTAGATAGAGATCTCAGAAACTCGTGTACGATATCGGATTTTGAATGTGAAAGTTTGGAATCACTTTCATTTATGGAATTTCTTTCTCTTCAACATTATTTTAGTTTTAAAACATATTTTATTCCTTTATTTATGTGACTAATGGTATATTTCGAACAGGACCTCTCTGTATATCATCGGTAGGTGTTTTTTATATAAAAGGTTTAAGTACAACCACCGAGTTTTACTACCAAAAATTTGGACTTTATCTTGATTCTGGGAGAAAATTGGCGTGAAAGGTCATTGTATTGAGAACCTAAATTATCCATAGCAGAACTGTGTTTATGTGAATATGTGTTTTAGTGAGGATTTACAATTCGGAACCCAGCCGAACAACCCATCATAAAGAGAAAGCATTACTAAATATTCAGTCATTTACATAACTAGACAAATAACAAGCCATAAAAAATTCATTGTTGTTAATCATTTTTCCAGAGAGCCAGTGTCTCTTGTAATCAGCGTCTCAAAGTAAAAGTGATTCTTTGAGACTCTGGGGCTAAAAGGTAACGCGCTCAAGTTTTTCTCGTCATCAAAGCAACTCCATTATCGTACAAACTGTAACTTGGAGCCAAGAGGCAACACAAAGGAGATTTGAAGTAACGGAGCCGTTTGAGTTCCTGTGTAATGAAACATTGATAGCAAATTCCAATTTGAAGCAAATGGGGCAATGACTAAACAGTTAAATCTGTTCTACGCGTGTAAATATAATTTTTCACGTTGACATTGTAAGATAGTTTTGTGCTGGTATGTAGATTCGCTGGTATGCAAGCTACGTAATTTTGCTAAGAAGTGAATATTTATGGTGTATATGACAGATTTTTTTTCTTTATTTGCTCGATAAAATCTCCACAATGTACTGATAAGAACTTTTAAAAAAGATATTTCGATAGCGATTTTCCTTCCCGGTGTTTTGATGAAGCAAAAACAAAACCGCGAGACCAAAAACAGGAGACTGGGAATGATTGTGACGTCATTTCAGGACTTCAAGTTCTGGGAAAACATATTTCTCCGACATTTTCTTATTCACTTATAAACAGTGCACTTTTGTACCATTTTTTGGTGAATTTATTAGCTCACAATCAGAAAACGACTGAAAAATCCGTTTTCCGCAAAGCTTCAAGTCCTGAAATGACGTCACAATCATTCCCAGTCTCCTGTTTTTGGTCTCGCGGTTTTGTACCCCGCCGGAAGTGAAATTTGACGCTTTTGGTGCATCAAAGCACAGGGAAGGAAAATCGCTATCGAAATACTTTTTTTGCTATTCTTATCAGTACATTGTGGAGATTTTATCGAGCAAATAAAAAAAATCTGTCACATACACGTTAAGGAGTTAGTTGGATAGTTGTCACTTCGGCAGCATCTCCTTTTCTGATCACTTCATTTTGGAAATTTTCTTTTAGCAAAAAAAAATAAAACCGGGGAATCTCTTTCTTTGGTTTATTACATTTATCTTTTTGTCATAACTATTCCATGCGACTGGGGTTTCCTTACTTATACTAAGTCACAAATTATTTTGTTTTCATTTCAAAGTAGAGTGATCAGACAACAAATTCATGTCAACATTCTTGTTCACTCGTTCCACTTTCAGGAGTTTCCAGGAAACTTTGATGGCAATAAAGTGGTCTCACACGTCCTTTTGCCTAAGTTCACAGCTAATCTCGTGAGATTTACTCCTAAAGAATGTAAAGCTGCCGACCTTTGTTGCATGAGGGTGGAAATCTATGTATCAGGTGAGAACAATGAAAAACTGAAAGAGTAGAACTTTTGTCAATCTGCCTGCTCGCTTTTAGAATTAGAAGGGTTTACTAAAAGGCCTATGCGTGATGCCACTGACAATCGTCTTTTCTTGCATTAGAACCATTTTATTTCAGTGTCACAGCATCTGTCGCGACAAAGAAAAAGGGGAAATTCGCTGCATGCATGTGATCTTTGCATGAGACTGCTGTAGCTAAAACATAGGCTGTTAGGTCAATAGGTTGCCAAAATTTGCATTCACATTAAACTGCGAATGATCAATCAACCAGTCAGGACATTTCCCTATTGCCGTGAAAAATCAAGTTATCTAGAATGGTAAAACACACCCTTTGCGATATTTCTACGGTGAAGATGAAAAGAAAATTCGGCGAGCGCGGAACAGAAGAATGAGCGAAGTGATCAGGGCGGGACAGAGGGGCCTGGAGACTATTTTTTTTTTGATGTGCAAGTCAATGAAGTAATTAGACCTGTCAAGAAGCTACATTTTTGTACTTCTAAACAGTTCTAATCGACCTAATCAAACAGTCGGGCCCGACGTCATAATGTAGAGTGCAAGTAAGTAACATGTTCACGGAATATTTCTAACTTCGTCCCTCCAGAGCCAATACTTAGAGTGCTTAGAACATATTTTGCAATACTGAAAGGAGCCTAAAGAAATTATAAGCTAATAGGTGTCAAACACTGCGAAGCGATAAACAACGGAAAGTCCCGAAGCCATGCCTTTCACCTCTAAAATTAAAAAAAAGATTTGCTTTAACACAGCCAAGCGGCTCCAGTCAATTAGTTTCTTCTCATTACAGCATAATCACTTGTGAAATAACGAAAGTTGGGAGACCGAAAATTAACAGAGAACGGCACGTGCGTAATTGTCACGAACTGTGAGAGTCGCGTAGGGCGGTCAACCGCATTTGACAAAGACCTCACAAATGTTTATCTCAAAGACGTCAACAATCAGCGTTTTAACCAATCATATCATGATACCAGGAGTTATGGGCTCCCTCGCTTCGTTCAGGCTCTCCGGGAGAGAGTGGGCGACGGTGCAAAGAGACACTGTAATCATTTCTTTGCGTGGAAACGCTAATTGTGCTTTGTCAAAACTGTGTTGAATGAAGTTGAATTGATGATTCTGCCAAATTTTTGTTCGTAACTTTGTAACTGAATGTGGAATGCATGGTTAGCCAAATAATGAGGGAAGGTGATCGGACTGATTGCCTGCGATTTCTCTTCAAGATCACGATTCAGAATGATTACACGCGTTTAATGGGCTTCACAGTAAAACACACAGCATAATATACTGTACCTAATGAGGCTGGAACTTATCTGGCTGTTCTTCTAATTCAACTCGAGCACAACCCTAGTCGATGAAACCATGTCGCATGATTTTCAATCAGGTCGCTGTCGTCTGAGCTGGGAATATTTTCAAGGTTCCTGCTACTTGTTTACGAATCACCAAAGGACATGGCCAGACGCGATGAAATATTGCCGTGACCAAGGTGGGGATCTTCTTAAAGTGACGTCAGGGGAAGAGAATAACTTTGTCAAAAGGAGTGGGAAAAGATGGTGGCTTGCTCTGCGACGTGATGCCATTCACAAGGGCATATTCAAATGGAGTGATGACACCTTGCCAACTGTCACATTTTGGGGCCCCAGTGAACCTAACAACTACGGGAACCAGGAAGAATGTGGAGAGGTACTTGACAGTGGCGTATGGAACGACATATCATGCCATGCTAATATGTACACGGCTTGCGAAAAAGGTACACACAATTTAATGAATTGGCGTTTTTAATACTTGAGAGTCGTGTTGGATCGTGATTCAAAAAGTCCAGTTTACAGCGAAATCTTAAGGCCATGTAAGCCCTGATAAAATAGCAATCCGTTGAGAGAGGCAATTTCCCTAGCCGCCTAGGGTAATAAAATTCTAAGTTAAGACAGGCACCAATGATCCTTGAGCTCTTGGCGTTAAGATATGAACGGATTGTTGCCCTCGTATGTAATGATTACTGTTGAAAACGTCACTATAGAGAGACGCTGGATAGGTGTTCTTTCATTGGACCAAATATTCCGGTTTAAATTTCCGGAAGATTCCATGCAGCACCAAATGGAACTAAATGCTGCATTTTACAATTTCCTGAAAAGGCGAAAACCTCGAGAGATATACTCAGGAAGATTTTCCAAAATCTCCCAACGATAATTTCCTTTCCATCTAATTATAAAATCAACAATTTCCGGATTTTTAAGAAAAAGGTCGCAAATTCCAGGGAAATTTCCCCAGTTTTAAAAGGTCAGGAAAATTGGGTTGAATTGGAAGCGTCAAGGTTTAACTGATACTGAGATAAAGCGGAGAATTAATCAAAGTTCATTTCTTTAAACTGTCAGCTGACAACTGATAGACTTTTGACTGGTAGCCGAATTGAAAATTTATTAATAGCTAACAAATGCGCTGAAATGCTCCCTAACAACTTCTCTAAAAGTTATCTGCATTAGTATTTTAGTATTTCATTTGAAGCAAGTCTTATATAGTAGTTAGTTACGAGGGTGCCAATACTTTTTGGAAACAATCCGTTCATCGAACAGAACAAAGACAAAGCAGATTAAATCTGCTATACAGGTGACTTAATCTCTACACAACGGTACTACATACCACATACTCAAAACCCTTTAACTGATTCCCAATCTAAGAACCAGATTAACAAGCAAAACATATATGCTAATAAGCCTTATTAAAAGAAAGATGTCCCTGGAACGCTTTCCATCTGATCAAATCTTTGGGTTGAATTGCTGGAAAAGTCCAAGGGCGAAAAGATGAGCATTATTTTTCGGTTGACTGCAGTGGGAGGCAGATAAAAATGGTAAGTTGTCAGGAATTTCCGAGAAAAGAGAACAACCTAACGAGGGATAGCTGACTAAGCCTGTGAAATATTCCTAAGTGAAAATTGCGTTTTCATGTTAGAATTACGTCTAAAAACTTCACATTTTCATTGTTCAACAGCTTTTGGGTATTTCCTGCCCAGTTATCTTGGGAATATACCTACCATAAGTTCCTCTCCCTGAAATTTCTTCAATTTTTGATGAAGAGAGTTTCTTTTTTCCGCAGAAAATATCGACGTCATTTTGGCCACTCGAGGAATTGGTGAACACAATTCTGGCATTCTCTTCGGCTACCAGGAATTTACTCGCACATACCGTCTGTCAGTCTCGACATCAAATCAAAATTGGGAATTGCAACTCCCAGACTATCCTCTTGGGTGGGTGCACGTGGGCATCACGTGGAGTAAGCAATGGGGATTGCGCTTCTATCGCAATGGTGTCCTAGCTGCCGAGTTAACGAGCCCAGCAAGTCTCCCATACCACTATGGCGATATATTTACAACGTTTACGATAGGGCGGGATAGATCCCATTCAGCATTAAAACCGGGGAAGCATTTGCAGATTGCCGATCTAAGAATCTGGGAGTCGGTCATTCCACAACAGAAAATGCAAGAGCTTTATGGTAACACAAGTAAGTAACCGTAAAGTAAAGTTAACCTTGAAGAATATTTTCTAAATTCCGCCTTTAAATAATAAAATACAAAATAAAATACTCTTAGCTTCGAGACAACTGAGTAGTTTTCAGCCATGTCACTCAAACAGATGAAACAAATATTATAAATTAACATTTTTTTCCAACGGTAGCACTATGATTAAAATTATTCATGTAAATAGTTCCTAGAATTAATGAAGCGATATATAAAACAGAATTTCTTGTTAGAGAGTACCTCGTATCATTATATCTGCCATTTGGTTGTAAAATAGTTAGTAAATTCAAATCTCTTCTTAGAGCCAATCAATATTCAAGTCTGTTAGGTTTGCTATAGTATCATTTGTTTTATTCATTTAAGTGCAAGCCTACAATTTGTTCTATGTTTCATAGCTCTTCCTTGGTACATCTGGAACAACAGCGGCAATCCAGGCTTTCCCTGGAAGCTCAAACGTGTACCTTCAGCCGTTCATCGGAGCGAAAAATACGACGTTCTATTTCAAGATTTAGGTAAGAATTCGAAGTATCTTAAAAAATTCTTTGTAGCAACCCAGCCGCTTCCACCCAGACATGGCTGGTCCTACTTTGGGATAAGAGGGGTAGAGTAGAGCCTGTGTTAGACAATTCCTGAGGGAGAACCCGATGTACTTCTCACGCGGAGAGCTGAATTAACCAACGATAGAGCATAATGTAATCCCTTGGCAAGCCAACATCCTCCTGGCAGGCTAAATCTCTACGTCCAATGCTATTAACATCACTTAGTATTAAGTACGAATGAAAATCGGCTTGATAAGCCTCTTGCATGATTAGCTCAGATTCTCACAATACGCCCTGAGCACCGTTCACCTGCAATTCTTATCAATTGAAACCTTTGGCACTTTCAGTTCTAGCCGGATTAACGTGGAAATATTAGGTGATTTGGGAATTCGTTCTTTAAGTGAAGTTTAAACTTGGAAGCTAGGCTTAGCTTTAAAATTATTGTCTGACTCTAAGGTTTAAAGAGAAAGAACGGTCCATTACATGGATGTCTCAACTTGATAATGATGAAAAAGGAAACGGATCAAACAGTCAAGCATTCTACTTATAATACTTTCCTTGTTACCTTGATCGTAAACATTCAATAAAGGCAGCAATTATTTCGTATGAATTCAGGTAGTATAATAAGCGATCTTCTTAGTGTTGCATCCTTTCATTTTTCAACAGAATACAATCATATAGGTTGCTTCGCGACAGATTCAGGACCACCCATGATAAGTCTAGAAAACAACGATCCAGTCTTAGATGGTGACTACAGCACCCGTGAAAATAGCGTTCTGAAATGTCTTAACGCTGCGCGCAGAAAAGGAAAGAAGATGTTCGCTTTGAAAAGCAGAGGGGAGTGCCTGTCTTCTTCAGGCGGCCATCTTGACGTTGAAGCAGCATATGAAGAGCCTGTTGAGTGCGTGAATGACAAGGGAGGAGTTAATGCAATGAACGTGTATATAATAAAAGGTAAGTTATAATTCCAGCATGTATTTATAACGGGTAAGACTAGTACCGAAGTTACACACAATTATTAGAAAGTCTCCAAGTGACTAGGGGTGACGAGCATACAAAACAACTTTACCAACCGAATATTCTCTAATTAGGGTTCTTGGATGCTAACAATATCTTGTACTGAGCTCAATGGTGAATTAGGGTTGCACAAATATGCTGAGACTGCTTTGTTTAAACAGTTGAAGTCAGAAGATAAATAAATGAATTAAACCACTCTTCAGAAAGCTTTCACTTGAAGTGAATTAATGTCGTGTAACTACAAACTACTGATTATTATATGAACGAATTCATCTTTACAGAAAACGATAACGCCGCCTACAAGAAGCCAACTTCCCAGTCAGGCGTAGTTAAAGATCCTTCTTTAGCAACAGATGGCAGTCGTTTTAATTCACCCACAGAAACCTGTAGCCTAACCAGTTCACAAAAAGACCCCTGGTGGCGAGTTGACTTGGAAAAGGAAGTTTTAGTCCGTGATGTATACATTTATATCTCCTCTTCATCGCAAGTGAATTACGTGCTCGAGATAAGAATTGCAAATCATGATGAGCCAGACTTAAAGGATAATTTTTTATGTGGGAAGTCGTTTCGTTTTAGGGGGGAAGCTTGGCGAAGAGTTCGTTGCCCTGTTCCCCTGCTAGGAAGATTTGTCACCATAACAAGACTAGTGGATAACGGAAATTTGATGCTTTGCGAGGTTGAAGTTCGGCAAGAAGGTAGGCTGATGATTAATGGCGGTCTTTCAAGCTTAAAATTGCGACGCGGCTTGGGGTCTCCCAAGAGCAACAAAATAGGACAAATAGAAGGGATGTACAGCTTGGAATGGAGCCATTTTAACCGAAATTTTGACATCGCTTTTTTTGACCGGCTGCGAAAGATTTACGTTATGCTGGCCCCCATTTTGTTGTGTGTCTTTTGTTTTTCAGCAACAGAGTATGTCCAAACAAGTATGTCTTACCCTCGTCAAAGAGGTGATCTCTCTGTTCTCGAAAGTTATTATGTCATGGGAACAGTAAACTGTTTAAGCTTTCTTTACCACATGTCTGGAGAAGATGTTGGAAAATTAAATGTCTACGTTGTTGGTCAAGATGAAGCGACATCATCGTTGCTGTGGCGATTGGCTGGTAACCAAGGAAACCACTGGAACACCGCTCAACTACCCGTAAATGCTGTCGAAGGTTTCAAGGTAGGTAGGTAGGACTGTGGAGAAAAGCTTCAGTTTCGTGTTGTAAGTTTTTAATGTTATTCGTTGAATTGAACTGCTCTTCTGTATAGATTAAGTTTGAAAGTGTCAGTGATGATGGAAGTTCCGGAGAGACTGGCATCCGGGATATCAGGACAGGTGTGAATTCTAGTTGCATATGCACTCCGCTTCAGGCATGTGCAAGACTGACAGGTGAGGTTTCTAGCCCTTTACAAAATAATTTAATCCAGGCGTCACTAAAAGGATTAAAAGTTACTGAACTCAAGTTACATGAAACTTTTCAGTGTTTTCCCGTAAATTGTGCACTCCGAACCACAAGAACAAAACTGGGGCAGGCGGTGTCATCTAGCAGTCTCGCAGAATGACCGATGACCTTGTAACGGTCCAATAAGCCACTGCAAGATACGACTCCCTCAAGATTTAATCTCGTTTCTAAAATGGCGAGATCGCAAGCAAAAAAATGTTTCTGAGAACGTTTCTTCACAAGCTTTAAAGACAAATTAGGTATATTGCCAGAAAGAACTTCAGTATACTGCTTCTTTGAAACGTTAAAACAATTACCAGCTAAGCTTAAATCAGTCATTGTGATCTTTATAAAATATTGCTTATATATAAAGTTGAGCCGATTCAATAATAATTGCAGGATTTTACTCGGCTATAATCAACCACATTCCTAGTTACCAGGACCAGCTAATGGAGTGGCTATCCGAGTCAGGATTTGGCGATAAGTTCTGGACTCCATGCTATAGAGGAACAAAAGATGGCTGGTCAAATACTAATTTCCACAGTAGATGTGATAGTAGAGGCCCTACAATAACTTTGGGAAGGAAGAATTGTTTCATATTTGGAGGCTTCTCAGATCATAACTGGATGGGTTAGAAACAGACCACTCACTTATCTCTACCTTAATTAAACTCAAGTTTAAATTTTGTGCGTGCTCTCATTACCATCCGAGTACAAAACCAACCTAAAAAGAACTGAAGTCATGCAGTAACGCGCTGTCTAAGTGCCGATGAGTTCTAGACTGACTTTTTTTTTTATTCAAAATGACCAAAAATAGTCTTGTAGTTCATCCGGAGGCACAGAAGTACTCTTGCTTCGCAACACCGCTGGAAAAACCTAAGGACTCAATAAATTCTGAAAGCACAGTTCTTCTGTTTCTTCTATTTCTAGACTTATTATTGATAGTGGCATTTCGTTTTGAGTCTATAGCTACTCCCTTCCTTTGTGCTTAGCTGTACTGTTAAATAAATGCTACTCCTTGCTCCTGTTCCAGCAATTAATCAAGCTCAAAACGTCCCGTCCAGCAACGCGTTCCTTTTCAGTCTGAGTCCTTTCAACCCGAGCGATGGGCCCAGAAAGTTAGAAGTGATACCTGAGAAGAGACACCAGGCTATTAGGAGATACAAATATACAGGACCTTGCTGGGGAAAAGATAAAGACGAGCTATGTTTTAACAATCAGCACGTCGCTACGGAAATCGATGCTAGCGGTGTGTTCAATGTCAGCGGAGTTTCCAATCCCGCGACATTTTTTGCCGGTGAATCTTCCTTCCAGGCTGATGATGTTGAGGTTCTTACAGTTGGAGGTAAGAATGTAAATTAATCCCACCTAGCAGTAAGTAACAGTACCTGCTTCGCAAAATGTACTCTAATGTACAAGATGGCTCTATATAAGCCCTTGGCATCAAATCTCTGAAAAAAACCGAGCAGTTCTTTCATACTTTAATGTATATTTTACCGTACAAGGTGGTTCTATTCTCTAGTCGTCTGCTCCGTAGATGAAACCATAGCCTGCACCGGGTACAGTCGGAGAAAATCCTCAATTATTTACCTGTGTACAGACTGGCAGCGACGCAGGCTGTTGAAACCCTAGTGTTTTGTCCATTCAAATAAAAGCATTCTGCACTACATTCATGTGGTATTCTCCATATGAATTTTCATTGTGTTTAATTACATCTGAGCGTATAAAAGACGGTAACGAAATTTGGTAGAAAAGGAAAACGAATCTTTCATGTAAATTTTAAGTTCACTACTTCAGAAAAGTAAACCATGAATCCAAAGACAACGTTCCAGGGTGGTCCCTTAGGATCATTTGGGTTCGTTCCCTCTTCAACACCTCTTCAACAGAGCATTGTTGAATGGCGTTACTGACCCTTTGAACTAAGTGACCATTTAAGGACGTTCGCGCGAAAAAAAAAGTTACCATTCAACGATCATGAGTTACTGATGTCAGAAATGTAAAAAATTGCGGGAGGTCACCGACTTCGTTTTGGAGAGAACATGCCCGGAAGAACATCTAAATCTGAGTAAATTGAGTTTCGTTAGAGAAGAAGACCACAGTGGTTAAAAGTCCCAAAATATTGCAATTAAATCTTTGAAGAGAAGTGTCCTCTGCCAAAAATGGTTCAAATGGACCTACTGCATAAAGCGAATTTGGTCAACTGATGAAGTTCCTCAAAGAACAAGTTCGCATTTAGCGACCATAGTTTCATGCGCATTGCAGCCGCAGGATGGTAGGATTCCATGTCCCGTGGACAGAAATCTTGAATTTTTTTCAACTTGCCACATTGTTTTTTTGTTCATTTTTGGACAATGTGGAGATAATTGTAAATTAAATCTGTTTCCGAAAAAAAAAAAAAAGCAGGGGTCACCGAACGTCCAAGATCGTTAAATCCATTTAAAGCTCTAGCAATGGCCATCTGCCCTTTCATTGTTCATTTTAGTACTTGGCGCGCGCGCTCGATGCATGACGTGGCGTGTGAATTTGCGTGTACAGTAAGGATGCGCAGAAACAGTTAGCGCGAACGTCCTTAAGAATAAGAAACGTATCGTTTTAGGTACTGTAGCTTTAAAAAGTCATTATATTTTTAACTGCTTTATCAGTCAGATAACTTCACTATCTGTTTTTGGTAGATTCTTTGTGTGATCCACCTTGCTTGGAAGGAGAAACCTGCAATGAAATCGCGGGAAAATGTGTTTGCGATCCAACCAGGAGAGACGAAGAAATGTGCAGGCGAAGCCAAGGTAAACCGTCTTTAATGTACCAGAAAAAGCAGAGCGCATTTTGAGTTCCCATTTTCTAATTTCACTAAACATCCGGACACGTCCGTTCAAATCTTAGTGATTGAGAGAGTTCAAGGGTTTGCTATGCGACTTCCTACTTCCCACTTCCACTGGAAAGGAAGATGGCTCATTAAAAGTTCAAACATTGATTAAGAATTTCGGGGTCTCTATCAAGTAGCCAGGGGAAGGATTCATAAAGCTCTCCTTAGATAACACGGATGCTAAGTTTTGTTTCTTGAGGACGTTCACGCCAATTTTTTTTTTATGTTAAGATTTTTTGGGACTTATGCTTTAGTTAGACAATGAGCATGTCCGAAACGAAAAAATTGAGGGTCACCTTGCTTATTTTGAAGGGAAAGCCTTTTGGAGACCGCACTGTAGTTTTGGTCTTGTAACTCGGTATCCACTCCACTCCATTGTTGACTGGGATAAAATAACTAGAATACTCTCAGTTGGAAACAATATGGGCCTATTTAGGTCCGAGGTCATTTAGGAGAGGGGACTGCAGGCGAGGTTAACGAATTAAGAACCGAGCTCTTTCTTTGTTTGCACCTCCGTTCTTAGAGTGCGCGCTTAATGCTTGACGTGGCGTGACATTGCGACATGAGTTTAGTACGTTCTTACGTTGGTACGTTTTTAACCAAAAGCCTACTCTTAGTTTAAGAATAGGATGTAAACAGACATTAGATAGGATGCCTCTTTACTTTTTAAGGGTTTCACTGATTTAAGCTTCAGATCTGTCACACCAGAGGCCAGATCTACAACGCACCGTACCCTTAGATAGTGTGTCCCTTGTATTGCGAGTACAATACAAAAGCCTATTATTAAGAACGAGATGCGTCGACGTCGTCCTAAATGAGACTTCTCTCTATAATCAATAAATTAAGAAATCAAGAAAAATATTCGCCCTTCTCTTTTACCACAGAGCTGCAGAAACTTAGAGACGAACAATGCAATATCCAATGGAATCCACAGCGAAAAAGTAACTGTTGGGGACGATTCTTCGCTCGATATGACATAGGACATATCTACTCTACTCCAAAGTGGCGGTGTTACTACGAAGAGGCGCTGACCAGGGATCGCAGACGATATGACAGAACAAAACAATCATCTTGCTATCACAGAGCACACGACGATTTGGAACGTTTCACACATGAAGGTAAATTTGGAGATAAAAGAGACGGTTTTGTTTAATTCGGTAATTATTTGATCCAATTTATGGAAAATTGAGGTCAGTACCTCTGATATCTTCTGTGCTCATATTCATCAACACGTTGATATTCCAATACTATTAAGGCAGCGTTCGAACTAGGCGTAGACATTTTATTTCTACGGTAAGGCCTACCTTCCACACTAATCCGTCACGAAAACGGAGCTTTTCGAAATCGCTCTTCAAACCGCAGGAACGTAAAAACGCTGGCTTCTCGCTTTCGTCTGAACGGAAAACGTTTAAAAAGCAGAGCTCTTTGAAAACGATGACGTCACGATAATCATGAGATTTCCCTGACCGAGCTTTCTTCAAACACAAATCCAAAGTGGTCGTTGCTTGTTTCGATTTTACATTCCTTTGTCGTCGTTGTGGGCGGAAAACATTTGATGCCTATTCAGAGTGAAACTTACGTTTTCAATTCCTTTGGCGCAATGTGGACGCGACCTAAGGCATTTGCAAACGTCTCTACGGCGGCGACGTAATGTTACAAAGCAACCCTATAAAAAAACACAATTTATTGTTTGGTCCTTCATATAATGATACCAGTTTTTAATCTTAACGGGTTCACTTCTAAATACTGGTTGTGTTTACAATTGGTATATTTATGAGTATGGACTGAACAGAAGCTGTTCATTACATCACAAAATCCGAAATTGAATAGGCCCTTTGCAGCTAAACCATCACGTGACCTACTTTTCATAAAATTATGGGCTATAACTTAACAGATGCCAGAAATGGAAAACGCATGTCGAAAATATCAAAATGGCTAAGTTTGAGGCTCCCATCATTAAAGAATGAGATTTTATGATAGTCTGAACTTTGAAAAGAATAAGACGATTTGTATGGAAAAAGTTGTTGGAGAGCAAGACCTTGCTTTCCAGCAACATTTCCCTTACAAATTCAAACTGTCGTATAAACTTACTCTTAAATGCCAGGGGCCTCAAACTTGGCCATTTTGCTATTTTTGATGCGCTCTTTCCATTTCTGACATTCTTCAAGTTATAGCCCATAATATAAAAATTTCCCAAGAAAACGTTGGTCACGTGACCCCAGCTGCAAAGGGCCTATTGGCGTAAGAAGCCTTACCTTATATTGTTTTGACAAGTCTTTGCTGCCTTGTCATGCATAAACAGCTGGGTTTTTTAGAATGGTTGTCCAAATAAAATGTATAAGCCTACGCTACAATCATGTCAAAAGGTGTTAAGGGTAATGATTGTCTACTGCTGCTTAATTGTAACTGAAGGTGCGTCAGCGTGAAAAATAGAAGCGTATTATACGTGTATTACTGCTGCCCTTCCTTCTTGATGAAGCATCGTGAACATTTGAACATTAACCAAGCAACAATAACTGTCACTACGCTTATAACTACGAATAGTTCCTCTTTTGCTTCGTCCATCGAATGTGACTGTAAATAAACCGCGAAGAAAAAAATGGGTCTTTCTGCAGGTACCGGAAAGCTTTTTTTTTTGTAACTTGGGATTAGCCTTTACTTGAAGTTGTTTTGTTTCCTGTCTTTTATTCTTTTGTTTTACGTAAGCTTACGTAATCTGTGCTCCGGTAGTCGCAGAGGAAACCAAAAAAATAGCCGCGCGAAATGCCTGTCCATCTTGTAACTTGTAGTTTTAGTCCGTACTATATAAACAACATATGACGATATACGAATACCTTGAAGTTACTGTTTTTTTTCTTTACTCTAGTTATTTTTCCTATTTAAATAAACTTCTTAAAGTTATTCTTTTTTATCAGTAGGTAGTATGTTTAGTATAGAAAAACATATGGAATTTATTCGGTACCGCCGTTTTAAACTTCAACTCAATAAAAATTAATAACATCCAAAAAATAATAATAAATAAATAAACTGCTGCGTACGCTTTTTAGCACAGTTCTGTGGGATCACCTGCTACACACAAACAGCACCACACGACAGCAGAGAAACACTAAGGGAACACCAAGAAATAAAAGTAACAGAACTGAGGAGTGAGCAGTAATAACTTCAAAATGGCAACTGTAGAAGAACTGTTAAAACGAAAAAAAATAGTTTATTACATTATTTCTTTCTCTTTAACCTTAGAAAGAAATTGTCGACCTCATGGGATGGAGAACGGCGCCATACTTGACGCGCAGATTACAGCATCTTCTGTATACTCTCCTCCTCTCGCACCTCTTAGGGCGCGGCTGAATTCTCAAGCTTACGCAGGTTCTTGGTCGGCACTTGTTATTGATGTAAACCAGTGGTTGCAGGTTGATTTCTTACAAAACGTTACGTTATCTAAAGTGGCGACTCAGGGAAGACAGAGCTATCCTCAATGGGTGCTAAGTTACTTGCTATCTTACAGTATGGATGGAAGCACTTTTGAAACCTACAAGCAGTGTGGTGGTGACAAGGTGAGCTAACACATACATAATTGAAAGCCTGGGGACGAGATTAGTAGTGCAAACGCTTGAAAGACTATTTGGGGGACCGGAAGAACTTCACGAGTTAATGTGAAGTAGAAGTTGTCTGTTTTGTTTTTGTCTCATGTTTGCCAAAAAAGAATGAAAAAGTTTTGTAAGCGGGGACTTTGAACGTTTGGTTCGTAGCGACAACTTGATGTAAAATAGAAAATTGCCTGCATTCGTCTAAGTCCTGCGTTCTCTAAATGGCCCATTATCTTTTTAGGACCAATGACCAATCCCAATATCACCATAGCATGTATCGCTCTCCTCCACGTTTACTCAATAACTATGTTTCATAGCGAGAGGAGGTCAAGGAACTTCACACAAGATTTTACAGCCAGACCAAGTTTTAAACACGTAGGCCACTACCGTGCTAAAAAGAGTCTTTGACTTTACTTAAAGAAAAAGTTTTATACTTTATGCAAAAATGAGATAATATAATCTTGTTACATTTTTTTGGCTAGGAAATATGTATAGTAGGTACAGACCCGCTTACCGAAGTCAAAGCGTTGTGAAGTTGTACTTGTCACGTCCTATTTTTTTTGGCAGAGCGAACAAATTTTTTCAGCTTAGTGAGGATGGGCCATAAAAGACAAGAAAAAATGTTTCCTCGTACTGTTGCTTACATGCGCCTCCCCCCCTCCCCTCCCGGGGGATAAGCCGGGAGTGTGTGCCGCGAAGGATCTTAAACCCTGACCTTATTTAAAGATGAATCAAATGAAAATTGATATCTTGATCAAGCCCCAAACCCGAAAAATGACACCCTATTCCAGGGAAAATATCGTAAATTTATGAATAGTTCAGTTTTAACAGATCAAACGTTTTCCTTTCAACTAAACTTTTACGCACTGCAATTTTATCTGATGCAATTTAGGTACCCTACCGGGGACACAAGGCCAACAGGAACAAAAAATGATACCCTGTCCAAGGACCAAGAACCTCAAAACCCTACACTATCCTGCGGAACATACTTGGATAGTCATATGTGGGAGTATCCCCGGGGCTCGCATAGCCCACCTCTCTGAAAGAAGATTTGTAGATTAACATGTTATGCTATGCTCCTCAGATTTTCAATGCAAACTGGGATCAGCACACAATTGTTTACAACCTAATAAATCCTGTAATCTTTACCCGCTTCATCCGGGTACTACCACAGACTTGGTACGGTCACATATCCATGAGAGTGGAGTTCTACGAATGCGACGGTAACAATTCTTACATTCAATAAGTTATTCAATTAAGTAACCTACTTGTAACTATAATAGGTTTAGATCTACTTTGTAGTGTGATTTTTAATTGACTGTCACCAGGCATTTACACGGTTTTAGCACAGTATGAGATTGGCTGAGCAGTCCAACTGGTAAGTAATTGGTTTGGTTTTGGCTTGCGACACTCAACTGAAAACCGCTCTGGAATCTCTCAATATCTAAATCCCCAATTGTAATTATGTCAAAACTTTGCAGACCAGGGCATTCTTAACTAGCATTGACCCTGTAATGCTCTACTCGTAGCGGAGACGTACATGTAACTTAGGTGGGGAGAGGAGTTCTAGGATTAAAACGTTTCGCACCTGGCTCATCTTAAACAAGTCAAGAAAAAAAACCAGTAGGCCTAGCACTCTAACCATTAAACAGTATAAGTAGTAGTAATTGATCCAGATATCTATTACAGTTGAATCCCGCTATCTGGAAACCAAAGGGAAAAGAAAAGATAGTTTGAAATAGCCGGACTTCGAAATTGTTTAATGCCGATAGTAAATGACTTTAAAGGTTAATTCAGTGTCGACCAATGGAAATGGTATTCAAAATGATTACCAATTCGATCGAAAAATGTATTCTAATGTGAAGGTATCATGTTCTAAAATGAAACATTACCTATCCCTCAAAAGGTTTAGTTTCATCCCAAATACGATCTTCTAAGAATTTGATCGACGTTTTTATAGCAAAACTCAATCGAGCAGGCACACCTTTCAGTCGCACGCGCTGGACCGAACGGAGCAGCAATGTCCGCTATGAAATTATTGATGGCCATTTAATTTTCTCACTACGTTTCTAAATCTCTCCCAAATATAAATAAGCCCCTCTAGGCATTTGCGGAACTCTCAAATGGAAAAGAATACTAACCATCCCATCCGGCTACTTAGTAGCTTTTGTTCTGTCACACTGATCTATAGGTTATAGCTATGACGTTTTCGAAGCCGAGGAGCTGATAAAAAATGCCAAGTATCTATGGACGTTTGATGACAAGGACGATATCAAAGATCAACAAGGGACGACTTGGGCTCAACAAAGTAGTTTCTTGCAGACAACTGCGGGCATACGAGGTCAAGCGGCGAAGACTGAAGGAGGATCTGGTCCTATTCTACTTGCTCAAGACACAAGCTATTATTTATCAAGACCCACACACCACGCTCCTGTGACTGTCAGTCTGTGGCTCCTCTATCAGAGTACTGGTGTTAGTCAGACTTTCCTGGCTGCCGGGGATCAAGAGAAGTCAGATAGAGGCATCCATCTTCACCAAGAGGACGGAAGTAAGGAAGAGCTAACGTTCAGTACAAAGGTTGATACAAAAATGTGTTCAGTTAAGTTTGGAGTTCCTCAAGGGATTTGGTCACACTTAATATTTACATGGTCAGCTGTTAATTCTGTTCTGACTCCGATCACTGCCTATCGTGACGGAAACATTATTACAGATGTGAACAATTTTTGCACCGACGGTTCCTATCCAGACTTACCGAGTAAGGCCATCACATTAGGCTCTTCAACTTTACCGACAGCTTCCATCGATGATGTCATGGTTTTAGGAGTATCCCTTTCTACGTCTCAGGTGGACAAATTGTTTAGATACTACAAAGGTAAGCATGGCCTTTTCTGTATTTCAAGGGTGTTTATAGGCTTAAACTTATCCGAACCAGGTTGGAAAATTAGATTTGGAAACTCCATGGTACAGACGTAAACAGAACATACAAACATACATACATACATAAACTTTATTAACGTGTCTTCAGATATTTAGCCGATGAGGTTGAAAAACCCCTCTACTAATTGGGGACACTTAATATAATTAATGACCAACTAACTATTTTCTAATGGACAATTACAGAGTAAAAAAAAAGCCTAAAAATACGGCTTACAATATAATATAGTTAACTATCAACTAAGCGGAATAGTAAAAATTAAGAATTACAGAAAATGCAATTGGAGCAATGGTTGTCTTCTACCATTGCACTTAAATCAAATTTACGGATACGACTTTTAAAACTGAATAATACAAGGGAGTCCCTTTTAAGCATGGACGCTATCAGTGACTTTAAGACACCAATCTCCGTTTCGTCCGCTTAATATTTTCCGCTGCGAATAACGCAAACTTTCTTTCCAGCTAAAACTGCGCCTCGTAGCTTCTCTGGCACGTCGATCTTTGCTTCCAGAAGGGCGTCCATCTTGGGGTGTTGTCGCTAACTTGCTTCTAACATCTTTTTTTGCACTCAGATCCAGGTTGTTTGCGCTTAAAGATACCCCACATGCCATTAAAAATAGTTACCAAACCGCGTCAAGACTTGCGCACTGTCCCGCAAATCGACCCAATGCCCAGGAAGTCCTTTGTAAACGTGCATGGCAGATATCGTAAAATTAAGGTAGCTTGCAATGCTTGGAAGGATCCTGCGAGAGGGAGAGATAGATTGTATCACAATAAACCCTTGCCAATAATTGTTTTCTGATGCTACCTCATGTTTTAGGCGATGCTAACCTTAAAGTCAACGTGAGTGTAGAATTGACTGGAGAAACATTCCACACGGATTTGACGACAGTTGTCTCGGAACAGTTTAATAACAAGTCGCATTGGATTGAGGCTCAGGTATGTACACGTGTTAGTCACCTGCTTCTAATAAACAGACTGACAAAAATTCACAAAGACGATCAAGACTAATTTTATATCTACTGAACGCTGTCAGGTGAAAAACAACTTTACAAAATCGCTGCTGAAAGTCAGAATATGCATTCAATCCTCAGACTGAAATGACAACCGGGATCTCTTGCGAGCGGGAAAAAATCTTGGGAATTTTCTAGGTAGCTCATATTTGAGGTCGATCGCTCTTGCGTGCCCATAGAGGTCACAGGAATTTTCGGCTCCATTATTATTTTATTTTTTAAATGTATATTTCACAAATTTCGATTTGTGGAGGTAATTTTTTGCAGAAATGTTTATGCGAACTATCCAGACGAGTTCCTTTGTGGATATGTTGACATGTTCAGTTGAAGTTCCGCCCTCCACGGCATTGTTTTATATCGCTTCGCAACAACCGCGGCAAACGGAGGTAAACATTCACCCGACTGAAATACCACTGCACAGTGCGCTAGTATTTCCTCCCTCGAAAATCCTCATTTTGTCCAACAAAATCAAATTACAGGAGCAATGGCAGTAGACCAATCTAAGTGCCCCCCTTGTATCGGACGGAGAAATTTCAGAAATATATAATAGTAAAACCGCAGCCAAAAACATCGCTCGAGCAACTAAATCATGGATGGCAGCATAGGTAGAACATTGTAAAGCCAAAAGCATTAATGCATTAAACTGCCAGTGAAAGTCGAGAATCATTTCACATTGCTAGCGGATACGTGCCTGAACAATCCAGTTCGGTATCTGCGATTTCTTCAACATTCTCTTTGCACAGTTCGGTGCCTGCAGCTTCAGCAAATCCACCAGCTGTATGAGAACGTTCGACCAGCAGCTCCAATCAGTTCAAACCAAGTTCGTTCATTAGCGAATGTGGCAGAATTCACCGGTATGCCGTCGTCCAAGTACAGCATGGCCACAAAAATCTCTCGGCGCCATTTTAAATTTTAAACATTAACAGTTCAGTCTGTTTATCACAGCAACTTAAGAAAGTCCCCGTCCCGAAAAGCCAAGGAAACGAAGAATCATCATTGACTCTGGCTCTGATGTTTACAACTTGAAGTGAGCTGTCTATCGACTCAGCCGGCTAAAAACCTGGCAAGCGTTCGGAATTTAAACCAAATTCTGCACAGCTCTGCGCAGTTGGGTATTACTTGTTTTTCGCTCGTCACTTGGCAACCAGCAAATCCGTTTTGACTGTCGTCAATTTCAGAGCGACATTAAATGCAAATTTCCTCTTTCTTTCATAACTTGGCTATTCTTCTTTTCTCGGAAATTGTAATTTTTATGATTAATTGGTAATAAGACTTCATGTCGTCCAATTCAGTCTGTAATCATACTCGTGATAAACAAATCGGACTCCCCCTGCGCGGTCTTCCGATTTTGTTATCACTCGTATGATAACAGACCGAATTGGACTCTACTCAGTCCCATTACCATTACTAAACATCCTTGTGGCAATTAGGCGCCAAAAAAATACAAAAGCAAACACGCGCGCACGCGCATAACTACAACTTTCATCGCGATTAGTTGATTCTAACTACAACTTTGAATGTAAATGGCTTATTGAACTGTCCAGTAACAAACTGTCCGACAACAACTTGGCAAGTGAATTGGTGGAAAATAGAAGTTTTTTAAACCAATCACAAACAAGGAAATTGTAATTTTTTGTTATACGTGAGAAAAACCAAAATGGGAAAATAGTTTGTCTTATTATATGATTAGGGATGGAGAATTTCTTGCTGATGAGAACTGACAAGTATCATTAATTCTTTAGGTCAAAAGCCTTTACCAAGAAAATACTTCATTAAACGTGGAAAACTTTCTTTTCTGGTAAGACGTCGTGTTTCTACAATAGTGACTTCAATAAATATTTTTCCTATATTAAATTTATTTATTGTACTATCAAATAAGATAATTTTGTCCCTGTTATAGACATGGCTTCTGCATGAGACAAAAAATGGAAAATATCTGTGTTTTACGACCCTGATATGTCCGATAACCTGGGTCTAGTGGATTCTATCCCTGATTTGTCGGATGAACAAGTGAAGCTTTCTGAGAAATCCTTTTGAGGAAATTCAAATTACGGAAGAATTGTAAGAGATGAAATTATTGCATTAGGTTCATTTAAACTTAATAGCTCATACAATTAACAAATTGACGTCAGTTTTTCATGCGTCTGTCCTGTTATTGATCATGAATTTCGTCATAACATTGTCAAAGTAGCTGTGGATCCACGAGCGATAACCAAGTGGATCTGCAGACTACTTTAACAATGTTATGACAAAATCCATTGTCAATAACAGGACAGACGCATTAAAAACTGACATCAATTTGTTTTTTTACGATAACAAATTGTCAAATTGCATGCCCGCTCCTATAATTCCATGCGTCTGTCCGCTTATTGACAATAAAAATTAGCCAATGAGCGCGCAAGGATTTCTGGAGTTATCGTGAAATAATAATTTGAGCAGGGCTAGTGAGAATGACTTTCGGAGTGATACATCTTCGACAATTGACTGAATTTGCACTCTACACCGACTCGTCTTAATTACAACGAGTAAAGCCAACGAGAAAACGGGCATAACATGAACTAAAGCTGATAAGGGAATCGAATATTAACTAACGTCATCTAGAAGTAATTAAACAATAAAAATGTATTGAAACAACTTGTTGTTTAATTGTTTCAGGAACCTCACGAATGTAGCAGTGAACTTTACTGTACGATTCAAAGAGACTGGGTACAAACAAATCGAACCACTTGAGAGAAGCATGGTGTCAAAAAGCATGCTGGGTAGTACTCCAATTAGACTGGTTGCCATGGAAGCTAATGCCGGTTAGTTTCTTTCTACAAAGTAATCATAAAACCTTTTAGGCTAGGTTTAGCTATTCCAGAGCTTCTCAGGACAAGCTATGAGAAGATGCTTAGCAAAATCAGTTCAAAAATTAAACTTACATTGAAACTTTCAAAACCAGGTGTAGAGTAGAATCCCGATTTCTGGAACCTCGATGGGAAAGAATAATTGGTTTTTAAGTTAAGATAGTTTGAGAAATCGGGTTTAAAGATGCAGTGTTCGACTGAGGAGAGGAACGACTTTTAGTTTCGAGTTTTCGGGAGGTCCGAAAAAATTCGGGTTCGAGAAATCGATATTGCACTGTACAACTATTTTTAACTGCATCAGTACTAATTTGAACCGATCACTCATTAAGGCAATAAACCAAAAAATATGGAAGAAGAAAATTAAAAGGTATACTTATCTTGCTAACAATACAAATATTGAGAAGAGTCAAGTGTAAGATCTAGAGTGAGATTGATCAAATCAATTTGAGTGGGAAAAAGAGGTGTCTGGAAAGAAGGGATTGCTTGCATTTGGGTGATGACGTTGCACTGAAATTTCTGTTGGAACACCTTTTTTGTTCTTTGTAATGTTT
>JAHPZR010034558.1:0-11245 GCA_019787425.1 Platygyra sinensis
GTCGCTAACTTGCTTCTAACATCTTTTTTTGCACTCAGATCCAGGTTGTTTGCGCTTAAAGATACCCCACATGCCATTAAAAATAGTTACCAAACCGCGTCAAGACTTGCGCACTGTCCCGCAAATCGACCCAATGCCCAGGAAGTCCTTTGTAAACGTGCATGGCAGATATCGTAAAATTAAGGTAGCTTGCAATGCTTGGAAGGATCCTGCGAGAGGAGAGATAGATTGTATCACAATAAACCCTTGCCAATAATTGTTTTCTGATGCTACCTCATGTTTTAGGCGATGCTAACCTTAAAGTCAACGTGAGTGTAGAATTGACTGGAGAAACATTCCACACGGATTTGACGACAGTTGTCTCGGAACAGTTTAATAACAAGTCGCATTGGATTGAGGCTCAGGTATGTACACGTGTTAGTCACCTGCTTCTAATAAACAGACTGACAAAAATTCACAAAGACGATCAAGACTAATTTTATATCTACTGAACGCTGTCAGGTGAAAAACAACTTTACAAAATCGCTGCTGAAAGTCAGAATATGCATTCAATCCTCAGACTGAAATGACAACCGGGATCTCTTGCGAGCGGGAAAAAATCTTGGGAATTTTCTAGGTAGCTCATATTTGAGGTCGATCGCTCTTGCGTGCCCATAGAGGTCACAGGAATTTTCGGCTCCATTATTATTTTATTTTTTAAATGTATATTTCACAAATTTCGATTTGTGGAGGTAATTTTTTGCAGAAATGTTTATGCGAACTATCCAGACGAGTTCCTTTGTGGATATGTTGACATGTTCAGTTGAAGTTCCGCCCTCCACGGCATTGTTTTATATCGCTTCGCAACAACCGCGGCAAACGGAGGTAAACATTCACCCGACTGAAATACCACTGCACAGTGCGCTAGTATTTCCTCCCTCGAAAATCCTCATTTTGTCCAACAAAATCAAATTACAGGAGCAATGGCAGTAGACCAATCTAAGTGCCCCCCTTGTATCGGACGGAGAAATTTCAGAAATATATAATAGTAAAACCGCAGCCAAAAACATCGCTCGAGCAACTAAATCATGGATGGCAGCATAGGTAGAACATTGTAAAGCCAAAAGCATTAATGCATTAAACTGCCAGTGAAAGTCGAGAATCATTTCACATTGCTAGCGGATACGTGCCTGAACAATCCAGTTCGGTATCTGCGATTTCTTCAACATTCTCTTTGCACAGTTCGGTGCCTGCAGCTTCAGCAAATCCACCAGCTGTATGAGAACGTTCGACCAGCAGCTCCAATCAGTTCAAACCAAGTTCGTTCATTAGCGAATGTGGCAGAATTCACCGGTATGCCGTCGTCCAAGTACAGCATGGCCACAAAAATCTCTCGGCGCCATTTAAATTTTAAACATTAACAGTTCAGTCTGTTTATCACAGCAACTTAAGAAAGTCCCCGTCCCGAAAGCCAAGGAAACGAAGAATCATCATTGACTCTGGCTCTGATGTTTACAACTTGAAGTGAGCTGTCTATCGACTCAGCCGGCTAAAAACCTGGCAAGCGTTCGGAATTTAAACCAAATTCTGCACAGCTCTGCGCAGTTGGGTATTACTTGTTTTTCGCTCGTCACTTGGCAACCAGCAAATCCGTTTTGACTGTCGTCAATTTCAGAGCGACATTAAATGCAAATTTCCTCTTTCTTTCATAACTTGGCTATTCTTCTTTTCTCGGAAATTGTAATTTTTATGATTAATTGGTAATAAGACTTCATGTCGTCCAATTCAGTCTGTAATCATACTCGTGATAAACAAATCGGACTCCCCCCTGCGCGGTCTTCCGATTTTGTTATCACTCGTATGATAACAGACCGAATTGGACTCTACTCAGTCCCATTACCATTACTAAACATCCTTGTGGCAATTAGGCGCCAAAAAAATACAAAAGCAAACACGCGCGCACGCGCATAACTACAACTTTCATCGCGATTAGTTGATTCTAACTACAACTTTGAATGTAAATGGCTTATTGAACTGTCCAGTAACAAACTGTCCGACAACAACTTGGCAAGTGAATTGGTGGAAAATAGAAGTTTTTTAAACCAATCACAAACAAGGAAATTGTAATTTTTTTGTTATACGTGAGAAAAACCAAAATGGGAAAATAGTTTGTCTTATTATATGATTAGGGATGGAGAATTTCTTGCTGATGAGAACTGACAAGTATCATTAATTCTTTAGGTCAAAAGCCTTTACCAAGAAAATACTTCATTAAACGTGGAAAACTTTCTTTTCTGGTAAGACGTCGTGTTTCTACAATAGTGACTTCAATAAATATTTTCCTATATTAAATTTATTTATTGTACTATCAAATAAGATAATTTTGTCCCTGTTATAGACATGGCTTCTGCATGAGACAAAAAATGGAAAATATCTGTGTTTTACGACCCTGATATGTCCGATAACCTGGGTCTAGTGGATTCTATCCCTGATTTGTCGGATGAACAAGTGAAGCTTTCTGAGAAATCCTTTTGAGGAAATTCAAATTACGGAAGAATTGTAAGAGATGAAATTATTGCATTAGGTTCATTTAAACTTAATAGCTCATACAATTAACAAATTGACGTCAGTTTTTCATGCGTCTGTCCTGTTATTGATCATGAATTTCGTCATAACATTGTCAAAGTAGCTGTGGATCCACGAGCGATAACCAAGTGGATCTGCAGACTACTTTAACAATGTTATGACAAAATCCATTGTCAATAACAGGACAGACGCATTAAAAACTGACATCAATTTGTTTTTTACGATAACAAATTGTCAAATTGCATGCCCGCTCCTATAATTCCATGCGTCTGTCCGCTTATTGACAATAAAAATTAGCCAATGAGCGCGCAAGGATTTCTGGAGTTATCGTGAAATAATAATTTGAGCAGGGCTAGTGAGAATGACTTTCGGAGTGATACATCTTCGACAATTGACTGAATTTGCACTCTACACCGACTCGTCTTAATTACAACGAGTAAAGCCAACGAGAAAACGGGCATAACATGAACTAAAGCTGATAAGGGAATCGAATATTAACTAACGTCATCTAGAAGTAATTAAACAATAAAAATGTATTGAAACAACTTGTTGTTTAATTGTTTCAGGAACCTCACGAATGTAGCAGTGAACTTTACTGTACGATTCAAAGAGACTGGGTACAAACAAATCGAACCACTTGAGAGAAGCATGGTGTCAAAAAGCATGCTGGGTAGTACTCCAATTAGACTGGTTGCCATGGAAGCTAATGCCGGTTAGTTTCTTTCTACAAAGTAATCATAAAACCTTTTAGGCTAGGTTTAGCTATTCCAGAGCTTCTCAGGACAAGCTATGAGAAGATGCTTAGCAAAATCAGTTCAAAAATTAAACTTACATTGAAACTTTCAAAACCAGGTGTAGAGTAGAATCCCGATTTCTGGAACCTCGATGGGAAAGAATAATTGGTTTTTAAGTTAAGATAGTTTGAGAAATCGGGTTTAAAGATGCAGTGTTCGACTGAGGAGAGGAACGACTTTTAGTTTCGAGTTTTCGGGAGGTCCGAAAAAATTCGGGTTCGAGAAATCGATATTGCACTGTACAACTATTTTTAACTGCATCAGTACTAATTTGAACCGATCACTCATTAAGGCAATAAACCAAAAAATATGGAAGAAGAAAATTAAAAGGTATACTTATCTTGCTAACAATACAAATATTGAGAAGAGTCAAGTGTAAGATCTAGAGTGAGATTGATCAAATCAATTTGAGTGGGAAAAAGAGGTGTCTGGAAAGAAGGGATTGCTTGCATTTGGGTGATGACGTTGCACTGAAATTTCTGTTGGAACACCTTTTTTGTTCTTTGTAATGTTTCGATTTCCCCATAGTTTTTAGTGCTCGTGTCACTTCCTGGAGTACATAACGGATCAATGCACGATCAAGCCTCTTCTTTTTTTTTTTTTTTTAAAAATGCTTAATTATTAAGTTTTCGTTTACGCGAGATATTAACTTCAAAGTAGGTTTTACTGACTTTCAAGTTGCGTGCGAGCTATGGTGTCACAAATCGTCAGAACGCATTTAGTAAAATTAACTATGTAAAAAACCTGGGCTGTTTCAATGGTGTAAGTTTTCTTTTCGTTTTCCTAACAATGCAAGCCCCTTAAACATCGAAGAAAACAAGGCTGATGATTACGTGAGCAGTGGTGCCCACGCTTTGTGCTCCTTCCTTCGTCTTTCATGTTCGCGCTCAATAACCGGCCTTTCCCAGCGGAAAACGCAGTGTGGCACCCAAGAGAAGAGGATACCTTACTTGGCACTCTTTGACCCTTCACAATCACTCTGGCAGTGATCATTCTTGTTCGCTACCCCTCCATCTGGATATGTACGGCTAGTCTCTATGGTGCACTTAAATGTTTTGCTGGTTTAATGACTATTGCGCTGCACAGAGAAAGACGAATGAGAGCGGGACACAAAATGCTCTCGACCCTGTATTAACAACGAGCAGTTGTTTTTCCCTACATGTGTGTTTTACTTACCCCCATCTGGTGATCTGAGCACAACCAGTGGACTTGGTGGACCTTCTCCTGCGCTGTTAAACGCAGTAACCGTAACTTCATACAGTCTTCCCCTCTGGATGTTTTGTAGTTCTGCTGATAAATTGAAGGCACTCACGTTCATTTCTTGAGGGTTGCCACTATTCTGTGCCTCATACGTGATGTGGTAACCTAGAATGATACCAAGGCGATGCTCCAAGGGGAGTGGTTTCCAAGTGACGGTGAGCGTTTCGGTGTCGTCAAGGAATCCGCTGACATTTAGTGGAGGAGAAGAAGGAACTAAAAAATAAATCGAGTTATAAGGAGTGTATTTGTCAGTGTAGCACTCGAGGATTACTTCACCAAAGTAACTGTTACCCAGGATCGCCACTCTAAAACTATTGGCGGCGGTAGGTTGGGCACAAGTTACGTGATAAATAGCGTCATAAAAGGCCTGGACAAAATCGTACTTGCAGCCAACCAGCCCGGGCGCAATATCCGTTTAAAAATTAGGCAATATCTGAACGGAAGACGATATTTGGGTGGAATAGCAAAATAATGAGAGAGTAAGAAGTGGTCCTTTTGGTATACTGCAGTATTCCTTTGCAATTTTTATTGGTCTTATTAGTCATTCATGAAATGACTAATGATCTGGATATGGAAGGACTATGCCGAAATTCTTACTCCCGTGGTAACTTCCTAGGATTAACCCTGCTACCCTTAAGCTCAGACAAGTCAAGCCTACACTTCCGATTTATATTACTGAGCGTTTTAAACTCTTTTATTAACAGACTTAGTTTTAATTACAATTTAGCTATTAGTAATTAATACATATTAAGCGCATTTTAAAGTATTTATTAGGTGGTATCCATGTAACACTTGATATATACTTTATCAGTGAAACAAAAACTATTACTATTACTTAATGATAATGACACTAGTTCCAGTAGAGTTGTTTTTGATGTTCACAAAACCGTTATGTGGTAGTCTTGTGAAGTGTGATCAAAAATTGTTAAAGGTTTATATTTTCCTGTGTAGCTTTCTTCAGACTCTGACTTCCCAGCTCAACGATCTGCAGGTTGTCATAGAACAAATCGGAATATACAATTTTTGAACAAGATGACGAGTTATCAATACTCACAGTCTTCTCCTGTTCTAACCAAAACTTCGTCACTTTCCTTCCCCTCTCCCTCCAGGGTGAAGGGCTTCACACTTATGGCGTACAACGTGTACTTCATGAGGTCTATCAGCTCGTATCCCGGTATCCTTGACGAAACCCTGACGCCGAATTTCTGGGACGAATCGTTCAAGCGATATAAAATCTCAACTCCGCAGAAAATTCCTTGACTTAATTCTCCAGGTTCATCCCATGAGACTGCCAGCGATGTAGAGCTTGTGTTGTGCGCGTAAACCTGGAGTGGCTTAACGTAGACTGTTTCAAAAGAAAACCAGTAATCAGGCGAACAAGGGGAAATAGAAACATTACAAAGAACAAAAAAGGTGTTCCAACAGAAATTTCAGTGCAACGTCATCACCCAAATGCAAGCAATCCCTTCTTTCCAGACACCTCTTTTTCCCACTCAAATTGATTTGATCAATCTCACTCTAGATCTTACACTTGACTCTTCTCAATATTTGTATTGTTAGCAAGATAAGTATACCTTTTAATTTTCTTCTTCCATATTTTTTGGTTTATTGCCTTAATGAGTGATCGGTTCAAATTAGTACTGATGCAGTTAAAAATAGTTGTACAGTGCAATATCGATTTCTCGAACCCGAATTTTTTCGGACCTCCCGAAAACTCGAAACTAAAAGTCGTTCCTCTCCTCAGTCGAACACTGCATCTTTAAACCCGATTTCTCAAACTATCTTAACTTAAAAACCAATTATTCTTTCCCATCGAGGTTCCAGAAATCGGGATTCTACTCTACACCTGGTTTTGAAAGTTTCAATGTAAGTTTAATTTTTGAACTGATTTTGCTAAGCATCTTCTCATAGCTTGTCCTGAGAAGCTCTGGAATAGCTAAACCTAGCCTAAAAGGTTTTATGATTACTTTGTAGAAAGAAACTAACCGGCATTAGCTTCCATGGCAACCAGTCTAATTGGAGTACTACCCAGCATGCTTTTTGACACCATGCTTCTCTCAAGTGGTTCGATTTGTTTGTACCCAGTCTCTTTGAATCGTACAGTAAAGTTCACTGCTACATTCGTGAGGTTCCTGAAACAATTAAACAACAAGTTGTTTCAATACATTTTTATTGTTTAATTACTTCTAGATGACGTTAGTTAATATTCGATTCCCTTATCAGCTTTAGTTCATGTTATGCCCGTTTTCTCGTTGGCTTTACTCGTTGTAATTAAGACGAGTCGGTGTAGAGTGCAAATTCAGTCAATTGTCGAAGATGTATCACTCCGAAAGTCATTCTCACTAGCCCTGCTCAAATTATTATTTCACGATAACTCCAGAAATCCTTGCGCGCTCATTGGCTAATTTTTATTGTCAATAAGCGGACAGACGCATGGAATTATAGGAGCGGGCATGCAATTTGACAATTTGTTATCGTAAAAAAACAAATTGATGTCAGTTTTTAATGCGTCTGTCCTGTTATTGACAATGGATTTTGTCATAACATTGTTAAAGTAGTCTGCAGATCCACTTGGTTATCGCTCGTGGATCCACAGCTACTTTGACAATGTTATGACGAAATTCATGATCAATAACAGGACAGACGCATGAAAAACTGACGTCAATTTGTTAATTGTATGAGCTATTAAGTTTAAATGAACCTAATGCAATAATTTCATCTCTTACAATTCTTCCGTAATTTGAATTTCCTCAAAAGGATTTCTCAGAAAGCTTCACTTGTTCATCCGACAAATCAGGGATAGAATCCACTAGACCCAGGTTATCGGACATATCAGGGTCGTAAAACACAGATATTTTCCATTTTTTGTCTCATGCAGAAGCCATGTCTATAACAGGGACAAAATTATCTTATTTGATAGTACAATAAATAAATTTAATATAGGAAAAATATTTATTGAAGTCACTATTGTAGAAACACGACGTCTTACCAGAAAAGAAAGTTTTCCACGTTTAATGAAGTATTTTCTTGGTAAAGGCTTTTGACCTAAAGAATTAATGATACTTGTCAGTTCTCATCAGCAAGAAATTCTCCATCCCTAATCATATAATAAGACAAACTATTTTCCCATTTTGGTTTTTCTCACGTATAACAAAAAATTACAATTTCCTTGTTTGTGATTGGTTTAAAAAACTTCTATTTTCCACCAATTCACTTGCCAAGTTGTTGTCGGACAGTTTGTTACTGGACAGTTCAATAAGCCATTTACATTCAAAGTTGTAGTTAGAATCAACTAATCGCGATGAAAGTTGTAGTTATGCGCGTGCGCGCGTGTTTGCTTTTGTATTTTTTTGGCGCCTAATTGCCACAAGGATGTTTAGTAATGGTAATGGGACTGAGTAGAGTCCAATTCGGTCTGTTATCATACGAGTGATAACAAAATCGGAAGACCGCGCAGGGGGAGTCCGATTTGTTTATCACGAGTATGATTACAGACTGAATTGGACGACATGAAGTCTTATTACCAATTAATCATAAAAATTACAATTTCCGAGAAAAGAAGAATAGCCAAGTTATGAAAGAAAGAGGAAATTTGCATTTAATGTCGCTCTGAAATTGACGACAGTCAAAACGGATTTGCTGGTTGCCAAGTGACGAGCGAAAAACAAGTAATACCCAACTGCGCAGAGCTGTGCAGAATTTGGTTTAAATTCCGAACGCTTGCCAGGTTTTTAGCCGGCTGAGTCGATAGACAGCTCACTTCAAGTTGTAAACATCAGAGCCAGAGTCAATGATGATTCTTCGTTTCCTTGGCTTTTCGGGACGGGGACTTTCTTAAGTTGCTGTGATAAACAGACTGAACTGTTAATGTTTAAAATTTAAAATGGCGCCGAGAGATTTTTGTGGCCATGCTGTACTTGGACGACGGCATACCGGTGAATTCTGCCACATTCGCTAATGAACGAACTTGGTTTGAACTGATTGGAGCTGCTGGTCGAACGTTCTCATACAGCTGGTGGATTTGCTGAAGCTGCAGGCACCGAACTGTGCAAAGAGAATGTTGAAGAAATCGCAGATACCGAACTGGATTGTTCAGGCACGTATCCGCTAGCAATGTGAAATGATTCTCGACTTTCACTGGCAGTTTAATGCATTAATGCTTTTGGCTTTACAATGTTCTACCTATGCTGCCATCCATGATTTAGTTGCTCGAGCGATGTTTTTTGGCTGCGGTTTTACTATTATATATTTCTGAAATTTCTCCGTCCGATACAAGGGGGGCACTTAGATTGGTCTACTGCCATTGCTCCTGTAATTTGATTTTGTTGGACAAAATGAGGATTTTCGAGGGAGGAAATACTAGCGCACTGTGCAGTGGTATTTCAGTCGGGTGAATGTTTACCTCCGTTTGCCGCGGTTGTTGCGAAGCGATATAAAACAATGCCGTGGAGGGCGGAACTTCAACTGAACATGTCAACATATCCACAAAGGAACTCGTCTGGATAGTTCGCATAAACATTTCTGCAAAAAATTACCTCCACAAATCGAAATTTGTGAAATATACATTTAAAAATAAAATAATAATGGAGCCGAAAATTCCTGTGACCTCTATGGGCACGCAAGAGCGATCGACCTCAAATATGAGCTACCTAGAAAATTCCCAAGATTTTTTCCCGCTCGCAAGAGATCCCGGTTGTCATTTCAGTCTGAGGATTGAATGCATATTCTGACTTTCAGCAGCGATTTTGTAAAGTTGTTTTTCACCTGACAGCGTTCAGTAGATATAAAATTAGTCTTGATCGTCTTTGTGAATTTTTTGTCAGTCTGTTTATTAGAAGCAGGTGACTAACACGTGTACATACCTGAGCCTCAATCCAATGCGACTTGTTATTAAACTGTTCCGAGACAACTGTCGTCAAATCCGTGTGGAATGTTTCTCCAGTCAATTCTACACTCACGTTGACTTTAAGGTTAGCATCGCCTAAAACATGAGGTAGCATCAGAAAACAATTATTGGCAAGGGTTTATTGTGATACAATCTATCTCTCCCTCTCGCAGGATCCTTCCAAGCATTGCAAGCTACCTTAATTTTACGATATCTGCCATGCACGTTTACAAAGGACTTCCTGGGCATTGGGTCGATTTGCGGGACAGTGCGCAAGTCTTGACGCGGTTTGGTAACTATTTTTAATGGCATGTGGGGTATCTTTAAGCGCAAACAACCTGGATCTGAGTGCAAAAAAAGATGTTAGAAGCAAGTTAGCGACAACACCCCAAGATGGACGCCCTTCTGGAAGCAAAGATCGACGTGCCAGAGAAGCTACGAGGCGCAGTTTTAGCTGGAAAGAAAGTTTGCGTTATTCGCAGCGGAAAATATTAAGCGGACGAAACGGAGATTGGTGTCTTAAAGTCACTGATAGCGTCCATGCTTAAAAGGGACTCCCTTGTATTATTCAGTTTTAAAAGTCGTATCCGTAAATTTGATTTAAGTGCAATGGTAGAAGACAACCATTGCTCCAATTGCATTTTCTGTAATTCTTAATTTTTACTATTCCGCTTAGTTGATAGTTAACTATATTATATTGTAAGCCGTATTTTTAGGCTTTTTTTTTACTCTGTAATTGTCCATTAGAAAATAGTTAGTTGGTCATTAATTATATTAAGTGTCCCCAATTAGTAGAGGGGTTTTTCAACCTCATCGGCTAAATATCTGAAGACACGTTAATAAAGTTTATGTATGTATGTATGTTTGTATGTTCTGTTTACGTCTGTACCATGGAGTTTCCAAATCTAATTTTCCAACCTGGTTCGGATAAGTTTAAGCCTATAAACACCCTTGAAATACAGAAAAGGCCATGCTTACCTTTGTAGTATCTAAACAATTTGTCCACCTGAGACGTAGAAAGGGATACTCCTAAAACCATGACATCATCGATGGAAGCTGTCGGTAAAGTTGAAGAGCCTAATGTGATGGCCTTACTCGGTAAGTCTGGATAGGAACCGTCGGTGCAAAAATTGTTCACATCTGTAATAATGTTTCCGTCACGATAGGCAGTGATCGGAGTCAGAACAGAATTAACAGCTGACCATGTAAATATTAAGTGTGACCAAATCCCTTGAGGAACTCCAAACTTAACTGAACACATTTTTGTATCAACCTTTGTACTGAACGTTAGCTCTTCCTTACTTCCGTCCTCTTGGTGAAGATGGATGCCTCTATCTGACTTCTCTTGATCCCCGGCAGCCAGGAAAGTCTGACTAACACCAGTACTCTGATAGAGGAGCCACAGACTGACAGTCACAGGAGCGTGGTGTGTGGGTCTTGATAAATAATAGCTTGTGTCTTGAGCAAGTAGAATAGGACCAGATCCTCCTTCAGTCTTCGCCGCTTGACCTCGTATGCCCGCAGTTGTCTGCAAGAAACTACTTTGTTGAGCCCAAGTCGTCCCTTGTTGATCTTTGATATCGTCCTTGTCATCAAACGTCCATAGATACTTGGCATTTTTTATCAGCTCCTCGGCTTCGAAAACGTCATAGCTATAACCTATAGATCAGTGGTGACAGAACAAAAGCTACTAAGTAGCCGGATGGGATGGTTAGTATTCTTTTCCATTTGAGAGTTCCGC
>JAHPZR010034560.1:0-12500 GCA_019787425.1 Platygyra sinensis
TCCGATCTGTAATTCGGAGAAATCTTCGGAACCCGAGACGCTTATCGACCAACGTTGCCACGACATTTCTAATTCCGACGCCAACTTTGGCCTAGGCGAACTTGGCCCACAAAAGTCAACCCACCACTTCCTTGCTTAAAACTGCATAGTATCCTTGGCTGTATCGTGCTCTTCTAAGGCTCCTCTGAGTGGAACAATTCCGATTGATTCCGTTGTTCCGTTTTTAACAGTTGTGGTCTCGCTAAAGGGAGACGTTCGTTGCCGGGCTACCGTCTTCTCTTGTATTCATTTGCTCGGTGCTTTCTCATCATTGAGTTCCTCGTCAGCTTGTCCCATACCATTTTGATCTTTTGTGTGTTTTTTCATATGAGATCGTAGGTATCTGGTCTGTATGAACCCCTTACCCAAACACTCCACCACTTGTGCGGGTCTGGTCCCCTCGGTGTGGGTCATCTTGGTGGTAGTAATAGGAGCTATAATATGGAAAGCATCGACCGCAAAGCTCGCACTTGTGCGGCTTGAACCCCGTATGGCTACGCGTGTGAATTTCTAGCTTGCGGTGATGATCGAACGTCTTGTGACACAGCGAGCAACAGTAGCGTCCATCCTTGTCTACGACGGCGTGGGAAGAAATGTGATGCTCGAGTTTTTTTACCGTTGCTGAATGATTGGCCACACACAAAGCAAAAATTTGCCCCTTCGTCATCCTCAGTTTTCACTTTACTGGCTTTGCCACTGGTGACGTGACGTTCGTCCTCCAAGTCGTCGTTTGGCTTCTCTTGTTGAGCAGGAAGTTCACGATGTTCTTCGACAACCCGCTGTGGCAATTCTTCTGGGAGGGGGTGTCCCAACTCGCCTCGGATATCTGCACTTTCGAGATCGCCTCGACGGGTTGTCTCCCTTGCTACGGCAGTATCCTGAGCGGCGACACTAATGTTCAGCTCCCGCCGTATCACCGTCTCTCCTTCGCGTGTGAGTGGCACGCTATTGCGGGCGGTCAACTTCAGGCGTTTTCTCTGCATGGCCAACAGCTCGTCGCCGCCTTCATGAGACATCAAGTGCTCCAGAAACTCGGAGCGACTGGAGAAGTTCTTTTCGCAGCGAAGACACTGAAGCTCCTGCGCTGAGCCGTGGTAGCAGTCCAAATGAATTTTGAGAAGCTTCTTGTGACCGAAGTAAATGCCGCAGAGATGACAAAAGAAGTCCCGAGGGTGCCTTCGCCTCGGCTGGTACGCCTCCTTGAGCTGGCGGGATCGCCCTGGGGATGTATTAGGTATGGGGTCTGTGTCCTCAAATCTCTGAGGTCTTTCTCGAGAAGAGTTTTGATTGCTGGTGTTCCCAACCTCTGGGACACATCATGAGGTCCTCTTATGAGAGCCCCAAGTTCAGGCGCACTTGCTCTTCTTTTGAGGGACAACGAATGAAGCAGCGCCTCTTTGGTGATGTTGTTAATGTTCTCGCGGGCGGCAACCTCTTGATGATCTGGAGGTGAGTCTTGCACTGGGCTTGGAGGGACTACTCTTTTAAATGGCTCTTGCCATTTAGTGGCCATAGTAGAGAAAGGCATCCTGTGGTACCTGAGGGCCGAGTTTGCTGACGCCGTGCGGGACAGGGGCTGATGACCGTTCCTTAAAGCCACGCCCGGCTGTCGAGTAAAATTCGGAGACATTCTTGGATGTACAACAGGGATGAGTGGTGGAGGTCTGCCCAAAGGCATACCATCCCTCTTCGCTCTACTCAAACCCAGCACCACGCTCTTAGCGTGGTCATCTGACCTGCCAGCAACTTCAAGCGCGGAGAAAGTGGAAATTCGACGCCTCAGTGCGTCCGAGCTAGGGATCCTCTCAACGGAAACAGGGTTTACTTTTGCAACTGGTGAGAATGATTCTAACCGGTCGGGCGCGTACCTTTGGTCGCTGAAATTCCCTTCGCGTTCGAACGTTTCGTGTCTTTTCGGAAGGAAGATCCTCGTCTTTGCCTCTGGACCGACCAAATACTTGCTTTTCTCTTCGCTATACCAATCGTCCGGTTCTTGCGGATTGGGACTGCTTTCCTTTTTATGATGGCGGAACGCGCCAAACGTGGGAAACCGTCGTTCAACGTACTGACGTAAATCGTCAATACGGCTGTTTACTGGTCAGCATACTCTACAGTAGGAATATCATCTTGTTTTTTCGCCTGATAGTTATCGTCCAAAACATCATTGTCCCGAAAAGGATCGATTTCCGGAGATCGCTCCTTTTCCAGCTGACTTTGACTTTTGATTTCTTCAGTGCTCGTGGCACTCGGAACCCGTCGGAGACTGTTCGGTTTCCTTCGCATTTCCTTGAGATCCTTCAGTGAGGTTTCGTGGGATGTTACGTGACTGACGAACTCTGCGCGCTTTTCAAACGATTTTCCACAGTAGTAACACTGTAAGACGTCCAAAGAGCTGTGGTACGAATTCATATGAATCTTTAACAGATTCTTATGTTCGAAAGAAAGCCCGCACTCGCTACAATGCGGCTTCTTGTGGCAACTGTCCATATGGGCTCTAAGTTCCTGCGAGTCTGGGAATCGCTCGTTGCATACCGTACACGGTGCGGCCAAATCGTGCGCGCGATTATCTTGACAAGTCGGGCTCGTCCGATCATTGGGTGACGCGCCATTCGATTGGGCATTGACGAGTCGATGGTTAATTTCTTCTGGAATGTTATTTCTTCTTCTCGCCTCCATTTTAATGAGCAAGCTCGACTTTAATTTATCGATGGCCTGATGATTGTCAGCACAGAGTTCAGGGATCATTTCATCGCGATCTCCCTTTTGGTGTGAGATCAAATGATGAAGGTACTCCATTTTCGACAAGAATTCCTCCTGGCAGCGATTGCAGCGTAAAGAGGCTCGTTTTGCCGCACGCATTTTCTGACTGGCTGTTTCTGAGTCGCCACTTTCGTCCCCTGATAGTGTGGAAGAATACGATCCCGCGGGCGACTGCGGGCTTCCCTCTAGACTGCCATCTAAGTCTGGAGAATTAGCAGGACGGGTGAGACATGATGTAACTGATTCTTTAGGGACCTCTTCAGAAGCTACTGTTGCATGCTTCAAGCTGGCGGGTGGGATTGTCATGGGAGGTGAAGCCCGGCTTGCGGTGACGATAACAGATGACCGCTGCACCCGAGTATGAGTCTGGTGATATTCAAGAGGAGGGGTTGGCAGACGTGCATCCGTTCCTTTTACGGTTGCAGCGTGGCTGCCATTCTCAGACTTTGGTGAAACGGAACGTTCTACTTCATTCTCTAGTTTAGCAGGAGAATTCTGGTGATTTTCAGCCTCTGCATCTTGCCTTCCCACGTTTGCTGTCTGTCTCTCTAAGCTGAGGATTGCCTTCCTTCTCAGTCTGCATGTCGTCAACGTCGCCTTCGGTGCTGACGTCTTCTCTTGTATCACCACTGCCGTGCGACATTGCTTCGTCGTCGTAATCGTGTCTGTAAAAGCCAAGCTTCCAATCACCGAATACCACGCCATTGGTCTGTTCATAGACCTGCGCGGCTTGGTGTTTCACTGCGTGATTTTCAGTATCAACACTTTCTGTCTCTTCAGGAGCACTTTTCATCTCTACAAGGACATCTTCAGTCTTGACTTTTTCACCGGTCTGCTGAGGAGGCGTAGTCACACACTGCTTTGCCCCTTTGCTCCCAACCTTGTGGTAATGCTCCATATGCAAGCGAAGAAGTTTGTCGTGGTCAAATTTCAGCCCACATGCAACGCAAACCGGTTCAGAGTGATGCGCTTTGATGTGAAGTTTCAAGACGTTCGGGTGCTCGAATATGTCTTTGCACCGTGGCAGCGCACCTTTACATTGTGATGAACCCGCATGTGGATGTGAAGCAGATTCGCGTGCTCGAACTTCTCGTGGCACGTGCCGCACTTGAGCACGTGGCGCGCGGCATTCTCGTGCTGTTTGACTTCATGGATCTTGAGCGCACGCGAGGAGGCGAAGCTCTTGCTACAGTGAGAGCACATCCACATTCTGAGGAAAGAAAATCACTGTTAGTGTACGGAAATAAAAATTTACGGTCATTAACATTTCATGCAGTCTTTTGTTTCTTTCAGTAAGGTAACAATGGTGTTGCCATACTTTTTCATTGCCTTTGCAGTCAAGTAGTCAAACAGCAAGGAGGAGGGTGGGTGAACGAGGGGCAATGCCTGACTATCCTCTATTTTTCTCACAGTTGGCGAGAAGTGTTGGACAAATGGAAGTCAGTGGTGACTTCCATTTGGTAGGTGACAGAGTTGGGTAATCAGAGGCTGTAGGACGGCAGCAGTTAAGAGCTTGTGTGTTGCAAATACAGAGAGATTTGCATGTCTGGCTGCATGCCATACACCCAAAAAAATCATTTGCTGAGGAACTGGTTCCTTCTTAATACTCCAGTAATTAAACCACACATTTTTGTATTCAGTTGAACCTCTATAATTTTTTTTGACCAACAAATCAACAGAACTTTACTAAGTCGCGTTTTAAATAAAAACGTTAATATTACATTCTCTGGCAACAAAATAAAACTCAATTCTCCCCAATCTTACCCATCCAGTAGCTTAAAGGTCATATTTTCATTTTTAGCTTCATGTAGTTTTGGAACGGGAAACGTTTTGGCAGCATGTTTCACATCACATAGAGAAAAATAGAAATAGATTCAAATAGATTTTATTTTCTGACGTTCAAAAACTACCCTAAAATTGCAGACAGGATGCTTCTTTAAGTTGTGAGATATATTTACCAGCAGGAGGTCCATATTTAGAAACACTTTGCCAACGTCTTGAGTACAGCCTGAGGCCATAGGCAGAGGGTTGCTTCCAAGGCCAAGGCTTTGCTTGATGCAAGCCTCCTGCTGGCAAGTGACACTTTTACTTTTTTTTTGTTCAAAAAAACTGCCAAAATTATGTTGTGTATTGTGCAAAAGCAAAAATGTTGAAACTATGAAAATATGCAGAATGAGAAATCCATTCAAATATTTTCTGGTTCATACTCAAGAGCAAGAACAACTGTAAGTTACAGTTTTCCAAATTGATAGCTTTCATTGCCTGAATCCACGTGTCCATTTCATTCCATCCATGTTTTTTTTTGGTACATCAAAATAGCCTGCATAGTTTAAAATGAACCTTAACCTTAAGTCTCAATCACAGGGTTGTGAGTGGTCTGTAACTTAAGGTTTGTAATGGAAAAATCTGCCCAGCATAATTTGCAAATCAAACTCTACAGTTCAGCATTCAATACTGCTGAGATAAAAAATAATTTCAATAACTCTGACTTCTTCTTGTTGATCATCTACCTTAAGATATAGTAGGTTCTTCCTAAAATACCAGGGCTTAAAATTAACACTTGTAAACTCGCAAAATGCAAGTGATTTTGATAATCTGCGAGTGAGAAAAATATCTACTAGCAAACGTTTGCGAGTTAGAATCATCCAAGTCAGCCAAACATTTGGAAATAATTTGCTAGTGGTCTGACCTGTTTGCTAGTGGAAAAAATCTTACTAGCAAAAATTTGCAACTGGACTAAATTGTTAACTTCAAGCCCTGAATCCTATAATTTTTTAAATACCAGGTTGAGCCTTGAATTCAGGATCTACTGGTTTACAATAACCCTTATTCTTGGCATGAACTGCATGTGCACTACAACAACTTGTCAAAACTCAAATCTGCATATTAATTATACAATGAATGCAGGGAAAAAGTAACTAGACAGGGCACACTGGTTTTCCTGTTTGTGATTTATCTGTCACCTAGTTTACAATTGAGCCTCAGAAGAATGTTTTTTCAATTGTTTTCTTGCATTCCAGAAAATGCAGCAAGCTAGCTACATGTCACCACATGTACTCTTAAAACCATTTTGTGACCAGAACAATGAGACTGAAGAAATTTTGCTATCCATGCGAAGCTAAACCTGCACACTGAAGAGTATTTTGATATTTTTGGAGAGGGCATGTTTACTTCATAGTTCATATTCTCTGGTTTCCCTTCATCTGAATGCAAAATGTTAAGATTTAGCAAATGACTTGGCTGCATGGACGTTACTACACTGCAGGCCCCTTAATTTAAATGCCCATGTAAAAACATGCATTCAAATTTACTGATTTAGTGAAAAGTTTCTAGCAACCAGTTCTGACAGGAGACCATTTTGGTTGGACAAAATGGGCAGTCACTTATAAGGAGGTTCAACTGTATACCACATTTACGAGTGCAAAAATTATTATAATAAATTCTTAATGTCTTTTCAGTCCTTACAGGAAAAGCAAGTTATTCACAGTACTGGTTAATAATTGTTTAATATTCACTCGCCGGGCATGTTTTAAAACATGAAATGACAAAATGGCACTATGGATAGGAGTCAATGTGGGATATGGGTGTCTGAGCATTACAATAATAATAATTTCTTTATTATTACCTGGAGCTAACCACTGTCAAATTAGTGATATATAGGCTAACCTGAGCACTATTTAGGCTAGTCATAGTGCCATTTCTTCATGTTGTCATTTCATGTTCTAAAAGCTCTTTATTCACTCAGATGAAACTATCATTGAAATGCGCGTTATTATTACATCATATTATTCTTTGCTACGGAAGAGGATTGGTATCTTAGCTTGTTTAGTATTAAATTACTGACAGCATAAATTCTATATGCTCAAACGGAACAAGACAAAAATTTGCAACAGTTCCCCAATAAAAAAATCATTAATTTACTTGGTTTACAAGTAAACAGGCTAGATATCATGCCACTCACCTGCAGCATTCAGTGAGATTATGCATCTTTGAGTCACTGTAGTTCTCTTTTTCCTTCTTTTTTGTAAAAGTCTCAGTATTATTAGCCATGGTTAAATGTTTGGTACCCGATTGTTCTATACCATTACAAGTCATAATGTCATCCGCAGTTCTCTCTGCTTTGTCCTCTGTACTTTCTGGCATAAAAAGTTCCTTTAACTTGAATAATCGAGGTTCCTTGGTTTAATTCTCTGTCAGCAGCTCCAATCTCACCAGCTTAGGATTGTCCACTAGTATTAATATGGTTTATTTCATATTTGGCCTTGTTCTGCAATATTAAATGAAACAGGAATATTTAAATGTTATTTCAGAAGAACCTTGTTCACCCTTACAGTTTAAGGTAGATTCATCATTAGCATTACTGACAAAGGTATCAGATGTCCAGTAACAGATCAAAAGAACCAAGAAAAAAAGCCCACTAAACTTTGCACATTATCTAATGCTGGCACATCAAGAGTCTATTTAAAAATAGCGTTTCCTGAGTGGGGTAAGGATATTGCTTAATTTATAACTCCATCACACAACATCACAACACATAATAACGTTGTTCACTGTAATCCAAGGTGCAGAGCTATGTATCACTGACATCTCAAATATAGAAATCCCATTGGTATGATCAAATTAATCAGAAAAATATTAACATGCTACACCTGTTCTTGAAGAGTTTGAGTTCAGGGGAAAATAGTTCATAAAAAATACCAATAACATGCCAATATACTGTAATTATGCAATACTCTGTCTTATGACATACAGTATATGGCCCTCACAACTAATTTGGAAAATATAATTTAGCAACTGAATTGGAAATTTTGTAATGAAAAAGATTATAAATGGATTTCAGTACCATGTCATATATACATGTACTAACCTCATAAATGGTAAAACTAAAAACGTCTCACAGTATCAAACACAACACATCACAAGTAAAGTTAAATTAACCAGCTTGTATGATTTACATGTGATTCCTAGCAGACATTAAATCCATGCTTAGCAGACATAAAATCCCATGCTTTGCTCATGTGATGTTGTATATGACAGTTATGAATCAATTGCAAATGAACAATACGTAGTGACTCTAGCTTGATTTTACATATTACAGTGAACTCTAATTCTGCCATCAAGTTCCCAAATCACTATGCTATGGTGTACTTTGTACTTTATGTAACTATCAATTTTGTGCTTTTTATCAGAACCTTGGATAGTACAGTGAATCCACAGTAGTAGCCAGTGTGAGACCATATGAGGCACTTTCGTTTTTGTTTCCTTTTGTAGGAGAAAAGTAAAACCCTGCTAAATACCTCTAGGAAGAGAATTTAACCAACTGGGCACTTAGTATGTACAATAACCACCCACTGCAATTTGTAAAATAATTACTGACAGTGTACCAATTGCAATATGATAAATGTCTTTCAATTGACAACCTTCACAGTTGCCTTTAAATTTTATAAGAAAATTTACACTTACTATAACAAAAAGAATTAAGCACCAACTCCACTGTACAAGACTAGGTAGTGGTTCATAAGTTCAGGGCAATAATTGGGGCTTAGCTTGGGTTAAATCTTAGAAGGGGTTGCATTAGATTCTTTCCACTATAAACTGACAGAGTCAAATAGGCACTATATCAGGAACATACATGTAGATTTTGTTTCTTTACAAAACCATGTGGGCAAAATGCTAAAAAAGATATTCTCCGACCCAAAGAACTCAATGTGTGCTATACAAATATCTTTACACATGTGACTCAGTCGCACGAGTGAATTAAGGTATGTTCTAGATATGGTTAAACAATGTTGATAGTGCTACATGTAGAGGGGATAAAGAAAACCATCACTGATTTATTTTGCAATCTGTCAAGTACAGTAACTATAGTAATACATATAACATATACAGTTTAATATGTATGTTCCCACTGACGTTGGCTTAAAATAGAACTGCCTAATATAGAGAGTAGTTTCTTTCCTTTTTCACTCGAAATAATATTATTGTGGAATATTGTCCAAGAGAAAAATGATATAGCATTTTTATCCCCTAGAGTACTAGTAATTTAAGAATTTTTGGCCAGAAGAAAAAAACACAAAAAGAAGGAAATGTACTAAAAGAAAATGGCACTTTTATCAGCTATATATAAGTTTTTTCAGATGCAATTCGTGACAATATGAAGGTAAGTAGCATAAAAATTATTTACTATCTGTTATTTATATTACTGTAAGTAATAACAATCGAAGTAACTATTGATAGAGAAAATGATGTCCTCAGTTGCCAAGTACAAGATCTAATACTGCGTCATCTTTACGAATGCACTTGTTGAAGCTTAAAAATCACAAAAGCAAATACATACATGTAAGCTTCCTGAAGGAACAAATGTCTTAGGGAAGTCTTAAGTTTCATGAAGGAGAAAAAGAAAAACACTAAATGGAAATTTGATATCATTCCTGAAAAGGAAGTATGTAGGAAACAAGCTAAAAGAAGAGAGAGCTTCCTTAGTGATAATTTGAGAACTAGTGCACAGTTTCACTGTTTCATCTTTCGATTCATGATCTACTGTAGCTATAATACCACTTTTAACTTGTCGTGAGATTTTCATAACTCCAATGAAATATGATCTCCAAACTAGGTAATTAACCATTCCTCGATTCCTTAGGTGCATTCCCAATAATATTACTCACTATTCTGAACAAAGACCTTTTCTTTGCTTGTAACAGTTATGTGATATAGTTGCATGTATGCAAATCGTGCCATATTAAAATGAGGCTAAAAAATTTCATCTGAAAAAACTTAAAGTGAGAAAGTGGTTATCACGTGTGCAAAAATTAATTGAGGACTGAAAAAGCTACGCATTAAACAGTTATTGGCCTCTAAAAAGGAACTGTGTTATATTCATCTTGTGGAGCTTCCAGTCACGACTTGGTGGTAAACGCTTAGTACAGTCTGCAGATCGACAAAAAAAAAAATCACTTAAGCATGCACAAAGCTTACGCAAGGGCACTGTCATGGAAGATCGAATTTGGACAAATCCATCGGCTTTACGGATTTCACAACTGCACTAAAAAATACTACAGTGATTAGAATTCAATAAGGGAGATTAATCTCTTTATTGTAGCACGTCCCGCAAAAATCTAGTCTGTTTTTGTACGAGTTAGTAAGCACTCAGCGAGTCACGAGTACGAGTCGCAATATATCAAAGGTCGATACTATTTCTATCACTACTAAAGAAAAAACAAAATCTGTTCTGCTCGCTTCCGTTTCACAAATTTAACGACAAGCTATGTTTCTTACAGCGTAGCAAGAAGCCTTAAACATAGCCTTCAAGTCTTTTCAGACACTTCGCATATGTCAGATCAGTCCAACGATAGAGAAAAATTTTCTTGACTGTAGAGAGGCGCTCACAAGATGCGACCATCATAAGCTTTTGACTACCTGTGTAGTAATTTCGTTCACAAATAAGAACGAAATCTGTACAACAGCAGCAACGAACTACAGAAGCAAACTGTGCGTTTCTTTTTTTCTGGATAGAAATATTGAGTAAGCAATTTACCGGAGGTCACAGATTCACTATTCAACGAGGGAAATGACATCACCGACAACTCGCACACACATATAAAACGACGCGTCTAATACGACGAGACAAGTGGACTTACCTGAAACAAAACATTCGCCGAGTATTAGAATTCCTATCGACGTTATAAACACTTTTACGGCCGTTAATAATTTGTACACTGATTAAAACAGACGGAGCGACGAGCAAGGTTCGCGAATTACGAAAACTGTGACTTCATCAAATGTAAATGAGGCAATGATGACGTGTGGCAAGTGGAATTCGGGCGTAAAGCTTATTTTAGTGGTTGAAACGTGACGGAAGTGAAGTTGGTTTTAGACAAAATGTTGCACAAAGTCAATAATTAACGCTTTGAGATTTAGAGTGATAATGACGAACTATTTTCATGCACATAACATATCCTGTAATTAATTCAAGTTTATAACAGTCTAAAAATATCGCAGTTTCCCTTTGCTTTTGAAATGCGTACCGGAAGTAAAATTTCAGTTCGCATCTTTCCAGATTGATCGAGAGATGTGAATAAATATTAAAAATATGCGTAAACCTAAAAATTAAAATTTGCGGGCAATTACTTACTAACAAACACGTACAGTCCAATTCTAAACCTTGTCATAAACAACGGTCTTGTACGTGAGGTATGTTTTACAGTTTTTTCTCTGCGACAGAAGCGAAGCGATTATCTATCAGATTCAGACAGTCAAAGATGTTCTATGCTTCCGCTCTGTCTGATTGGACCCTCATTTCCCAAAACTTTACCTATTAAAGTGATGCAACCTTCTTACACTTCCTATTCGTTGCGAAACTAACTCCTCGCCCATTTATCAACCGCAAACACTATAAATGCATTGCCAGTTGCGAAACGTCTAGTAATTTCTATCGAAACGGAAACAATAACAACTATAAACAGAAAACTGTAAGTACAATATTATTTTGAAATCCATGCTATGTTAGATCCCGATGAATCGAAACTGCTGTAAAGAAGAAGAATTTTTTTTTTCATTTTACCGACGCAATGATTCTATTACAAAGACTTCAGCTGTTACAAATTTATAAGCTTATCTGGCAGTGTTTTTTGAATGTCAGTTTCTACCTAGACGTGCGTGATGCGTGGGTGTATGTGTATCGCGACGTGTTTTATAATTTACGATTAGGCGCATCGTCATAAGAGACAACGGAGCATTCTGAAGGTAAAAATACTCTCTCGTTAATTTTGCGTCACCAGGAGGCAGAAGTGATCGTCAATTATTCTATAAATCTTCAATTCAGTTCCCTGAGGATACTCGGCGCAAACAGAGACCCTGGGGGTTGAGAATCACGCCAAGTCTTAAAATAACTGAAACCCGCGCAAGAATACAGTTTTATCTAAAAAATAATAATAATGACAAATACCAGTGAAAACCCATAGCACATACATGCCTGCCTTTTTTGTATTCCTTCCCCTAGGGGTTCTGACTAACTAACCCCAGAGGTTTGCCCAACGTAAAGACAAAAATAGAAACAAATAGAAAATGAACTTTAAAAATAGAATTAAGGGATTGGTCTTTCAAAGTAATTAATTTTAGGGAAACTGCTAATTAAGGAACAAAAATGTCAAGCAAGCATTGCCTACATGGTGCCTTTCAATGGGGATAAAATTTTAGTTAAATATATTCACTTCCTTCTTTTATATTGCACACAAGGAGCTGACATTAAAAAACTGTCATTGAGATAGGAGGTTTTGTATAAAAGAATCTGCTGCCCTTCTACCTGGAATGTAGCTAGTAACACAGCTAAACAGGGCACTTCCCTAGCAAATAAACAATCAAACAAATAAACGTTAAAAAAAACTACACCTGCGTGGCTGTTGGGCCTAGAATACAAGATTTTTGTCAACTTATCTGTGATCCCAGTTTTGTGTTTTAAAAAAGTCATTGTTACTAATACCGGGAAACGGGGAACGGGGAACGGGGAACGGGGAACGGGAGTCTGGGAACGAGTGTACAGCGGTAACCCGCCAAAATATTCAAAATGGCGGACGAAGGAAACAAAGAGGGGAACAACTGATGGAAGTGTCACGGTTGGGGTCAAAGTGAGTTTCTGCTGGCTGTGCACCCAGATGACTATCCGTTCTTGTTTAGCGTAGAGTCCGAGTTGCCTGGTTTGAAGT